>JAPKLW010002087.1:72379-118905 GCA_026898455.1 Plectranthus barbatus
AGATCATATAATAATAAATAAGTATATTAAAAATAAGAATGAATCTCGTCCATTAGATCTAATTAAATCAATGGTTGATATTTAATCAAGCAACAATTAAAACCCTATCAAGCAACAAATGATTAAGCAACAACTAAATGCAATCAAACAACATTGTAATCGAGCAACAACTAAAACACAATTAAACAACATTGTAAACGTAATCAAGCGGCTTTATCATTTTAACACGGGGGGAATTTTTATTTTCGGATCCAATATATATATATATATATGAATATAAATAAATAATAAAGGCAAATTTTTTGCTAAAAACAATGGTATGGATTAAAATATTTTGTATAAATAATTACTTTATAAGGGGACGTTTGGTTTTACTATCGGGAATCACTATGAATATGGGTTTGATAGTAGAAGTAATGGGTATGAGTTAGATTTTTGGGAATCATTCTCAATTCTAATGTTTGGTTTACTAGATGGATTTTGGAATCAGAGATTTTTGGGAATCATTCTCAATTCTAATGTTTGGTTTACTAGATGGATTTTGGAATCATTTTCAATTCTAATGATTGATTTTTTAAGTTTATAGGTTTATAAAATAATTAAAATGTTATATAAATAATAATTAATTTAATAATAAAAAATAACAAAATAAAATCATATTAAAATAAGTAAATAATTTATTTATCTTCTTATTTTTTATATAAATATAAAATTAAGATACAAAATAAATGATTGATTTTATAATAGTATTATTATTATTATATATTTAAAAAATAATATATAATTATAATAACATATAATATTATAAATAATATAATTATCAAAAAAGTTATAAAAACAAGAAAAAGTAAATAAATAAGAAAATAAATTATAAATAAAATGAATTTAAAAAATAATAAAAACAATTAATTTAATAATAAAAATTAAGAAAATATAATCATATTAAAATAAATAAATAATATATTTATCTCCTTATTTATTTCATAAATATAAAATTAAGATAAAATAAATGATTAATATAATAATATTATTATTTAAATATATTTAAAAAAATAATATATAATTAAGAAAAATCATGAAATAGCCATTTTGGCTATAACACATATCAATTTTAGCCAATTTTATGTACATGTCATGAAAATAGCCAAAAGTACATTTTTCAGATATGTGTCATAACTTTTCAGGTTTTTTGAATTTTGAGATTTGACAAAAGTAATAAATATATATATATATATATGTAAATAATTTGGAGGGACCGACTGCGATTAAGTCAAAATTTTGGAAAATGTAGCCTTGAATTGAATAAATATTAATTGAATTAAAAAAAATTAAAAAATTGGCGAGTGCGACCGTGTGCGACGCCGAGTGCGTCTCCGAGTGCGACTCATTGTCGACGTGTCACACAAAATCAGTGACCGACACGGTAGCGACTCCGAGTGCGATCGAGTGCGACCGAGTGCGACTCGGTCAAATAAAATTTAAAAAAAATTCAGTCAAATATGTATATTAAAACCCTAAAATCGTCCCCCCATTTCGCACTCTGCGTCGTGTTCGTGAATCACACTCGATTCTCAACTGTCCGGCCGTCCAGCCCCGTCTGCCCGTCCAGCACCACCGCCGTCGTCGTCGCCGCCGTTCTTGCACCCAATGGCCGCCGGTTATCAGGTTAGTTTCTTATCCTAAATTCAAGTATTTTTACTTCAATAATTTTCGAAAATGATTCAAGGAAAATTTGTAGATTGAATTGTTTATTGAATCGTGTGTTTAATTGTTCATAAATGAATTGTGTGTTGCTTTATTTAATTTAGAATTTGATTTATATGTATGGTTATATTTTAAGATTGAATTGTTTATTGAATTGTTGAAAAATTGTGTTTATTGAATTGTTGATATTTTAATTATATGTGTAGATTTAATTGTTTATTTGAAGAAATCGTTTTGTTTTTTTGATTTAATGGTTATTTGGATTTTTTTGTAGTTTTTACAATTAATTTATCAGTATTTAATTGTGATGGTATTATATATGCAGATTGAATGGATTAGACGTGAGTTACATGGTGCATCTAGTAAAATAAACTTATGCACTAAAGTTTCGGTATTAGATCACATAGATGTAACATTACGGTCCGTAGGAGATGCTCAGTTGGTAGAACAGTTTAAGAATGGACCTTTTGGGAAATTATTAAATTGGAAAAAGCAGGGTCCAAGTGCATCTCAAGCACTTTTAGAATTATTAAGTTACTAAATTAGATCTCCCAACCCATCTGAATTATGGTTTTTAATTGGTGGTCAACCTATTAGATTCTCAGTGACGGAGTTTGCCCTAGTGACGGAGTTTATGTTTGGATCTAGTAGTTTTGATGTTGCTGGAGATTATGACCCATCTAGTACTACAGTGTATGTACAGTTTTGTGGTGGTAGGTCTATTAGTGCGAGGGATTTGTTAGGCCTATTCAAGGATACGAAAGTAGATAAAAGTAGACATGACTTGTACTTGAAGGTGGCTAATCTCCTAGCATTATGGTACTTCGTACTTGGGTATTCGGAGAAGCGCAAGATTGAGCCCTGGATGTATGAATTAGTTGATAGGTGGGATATTTGGTGTGGATTTCCATGGGGTGCATACGCGTATCAGTCTTTACTTCATTATATCGCGTATGTTCCCACCACAGTTGCTGAACTTGGTCAAAGCTTTCATCTTGGTGGACCGATTTGGAACGGACATTTCGGGATCCTATGCCTGCAAGATTCATAAGACAATCATGATTACGATGAAACTTGCGTATGATCCAGCAACTACCTCTGCACGATGCCCGTATTAGGAACGAACAAGATGCACTTTGTTTGCAACTGTACTCAACGCGAGTACTAGATGAGCGCAGCACTTTAAATTCAACACGGTGCTCCATATGCCACAGAGATACGGCAACTAGAAGATCATCCTTCGTATAAAACATAGAGTTCAATGAAAGATCTCGATCTAGTATGGCTGCAACATCTCGTACCACTGGTGATTGTGATGAATCCAACGAAATAATCGGAACTAGCCAATTATTTAGTTCGCCTTCAACTTCACATGAATTTGGGAGAGGATGGGTTGGCATAAGATTCGATACAAACGCACTCATTCCACCAGCTGATCGGATCCATGCAGAAAATTCAGCAACCGTAAAATTCTTTAATGCATCAGAATTGATGAAATCTTCATCATCACTAGACTCCTCCTCGGATTCCTCGTCCTCCTCTTCATCATTAGAGTCAACAATATGACCCTCACTTGTTGAGTGGTGACCTGTATTTTCATTCTCATCCTCCTCCTCCTCCTCCTCGTATGGATGCTCATATTCTTCATGGGGAGGCTCATCATTTAAATTGGGTATTTGGGAGCTCCGACTACCACCTTCTGAAGACGTACCAAAAATCAATGAGTCCCCAAATCTTTGTAGATCTTCCAGACCTGGACTAAAATGCTGGTAAATTGGTGGACTGCTTGATGATAAGAATGACCTGTATGGGGATGGCTCCCGATGTGAAGTCCTTACACCGATACTCGCCGTATGATTCATAACAATATAAACATGCGGCTCCGAATAAAGAGCAACCAGTCGTTGAAGATCCAAATCCGTCACCAACAATGATTTTACAAATCTCCCACTACGGGATTTGACAGTGTAATAAATGTTATACTCACCGTGTATGAATTCCGCATCAAAAATAAGTTGAATGTTGCTTCTTAATGCGGTAATGGAAATATTGGCGATTGGTATATAAACCAATCGTTCTTGTCCGGCAATGTAGTTGCACGAGTCGTCCCATTGCCCATTGTAGTGAACTATTACACTACACCAGTCCTCCATTTTCAGTAACAAGTATATTTATTTTGATGAAGAGAGACAGAGATGAAAATGAAGAAAAATTGAACTGTGAAGAATGAAGAGAGACAGAGATGAAAATGTGTATGTCACCACCGAACTTCACTTCAATTATATAAGTTGTAAAGAGTGTCGGCAAATACACATAAATAATTAAAATTGAAGGATATACAATTGATAAAATAAAATAATTGTGTTGATTTTAATTTTCAACAATTTCAGTGTACGATTCATAACCCTTCACATAATATTTCCAACAATTTCAGTGGACTCATCAAATCAATATGTTTGAAGACATTATTGCATTTGTATACAACGACAAAATAATTAAAAATTTTGTCCAAAATTTGAAAAAAATTATAGAAATAAAGTTTTAATTCGTAATTTCAGCTGGACCTTGAGATTTTAACTTGATCAAAATTCACGAATTTATATATTTTAACTTGAGATTAAAATAAAGATTTAAAACATCTCAAAAAAAAAATAATAATAATACGACCGAGTCGCCACCGATCCCACTCGGTGGCTATCGGTTCTCACTCGGTGGGGACCACCGAAATAAAAAATAAAAAAAAGAGTACGACCGAGTCGCCATCGATCCCACTCGGTCGCACTCGATCACACTCAATGGGACCAGTTCTCTCTCACAACAGTAATTTCAAAAAATAAAAAAATACCGATAGAGACTCATATAACCGAGTGCCACCACAATAATTTTCTGAAAAATTATAACCGAGTGAAAAAAATTCCATTTATGCAAATATATCTATAAAATTAGTTAAAAACTGATTTTAACTAATTGATTAGACTTAAGTGTCAAAATTTTTGCGATCAAATGATTGGGAAACTAATTCCAATGCTAAATTATGTACTTTTGGCTAAAATTAAAATGAATACATAAAAGTGGCTAAAATTGAAATGTGTTTTATCAAATTGGCTATTTCAAATAATTTAGACTTATATAATAACATATAATATTATGAAATAATATATCAAAATATTTTAGAGTAATATTATAAAAAAAATATATAAGAAATAAAATAATATGAATAATTTTGGTAATGAGATATGAAAATGAAACCCACCAATTTGGAGGGTTTTGGTGATTCCCAAATATTAGGGTATCATTCCTATTTTTTTATTCTCATACCCTTTAACCTAACAGTGAGTTTTGGAATCATTCCATTCTCTCATTCCAAAACCGCACCCTAAATTTTACTTACAATTTTAAGCATGATTTATAAAATAAATAACATAAAATTTTGAAAAATAATTAATCTTGATCGTTAATGTTTTAAAATGAGTAAAAATTCATTGAATTTATATTTTAGAATTATATTAAATAGTATTTAATTTAATAAAAGGCGCGGCATCTTTGAAATCAAAATATTATTTGTACATAAACAAACATATGCTCATTACTTTAATTGCGTAATTATGTATTTATTAGCGTGTGCCTGCTTTGGCAACTCGATTTCTCACCTTTAAATCTACATATTTTGTTACTCAAATAAGGACAACCCTTCTGCAACTAGACTTTGATTGCGTTGTGTGTACGGTGGACTGGTGAGAGAGAGAGAGAGAGAGAGAGAGGAGAGAGAGGGCAAATAATTCTCTTCGAACTCAGAGCTATGGAGATTGTGGGGCAGCTACAGAAACAGTTTGTTGACTTCTCTACATCTCTTTATCGCGAGGTAAGTTTGTTTGTTTGTTTTTCTTTTCTTTCTTTCTCTCTCTTATATTAATCTTTTACCGTTTTCAATCAAAAAAAGAAGCAATCAAGATTTGCTAGTTAATCTGTTGTGGTGCTTCCCTCCCGACCTTTTTAATATTAGAGAGACTCTTGAAAGGTTTTTGTCAAGAATAATTCAAATCTTATTGAACAGTGAAAGAATTAAGTTATTTGGAGAAGAATTTTGGGAGGGCTTGTATGATGATAAAGAATGGATTTTTGTAAGATTTTTTTGCTAGGGCTGTCTGAATTTAGTTAACTAACACTTGTTTCTTGATTTTGGGTGAAAAGGGTTTCTTGGACGAGCAGTATCTCCAGCTGCAGAAACTGCAAGATGAGAGCAATCCTGATTTTGTTTGTGAAGTGATTTCTCTCTTCTTTGAGGATTCTGAGAAGCTTCTCAATAATTTGGCATCTGCTCTGTGGGTTTGACTCTATTTTTCTTGATTTCTTTGATCATGGCTGTAGGTTTAGCTTAACGTTTATCTTCTTTTTTTTTTCTGATTTGAATTATGTAGTCAGAAACAGGTTGTGGATTTCAAGCAGGTTGATAGCCATGTTCATCAGTTCAAAGGCAGTAGTTCAAGGTAGGTAGTGATAATCAGAATTTGGTATATTACTGCCCTTTTTCCTCATTTGAATTTCAGATCCTTTGATTTCATTATATAACCATCCGATCTGAGTTCTTGAACTTGACAGCGTTTGATTTTGATTTTGATTGTGCCATCTGATTTCAGTTCTTGAACTTGAGATCCACATCGAATTTGAGTCCTTGAACTTGAGATCCTTTGATTTGATTATGTCTTCTGATTTGTGTTTCTCAATGAGTGCTTGTGCTGATTTAGATCCAGCAGCAGTTGTAGTTGAGTTGCTCGTTTATTCGGAATTCATGTGCTTGTGAATTGATTCTTGTCTCATTGTATAACAGTATAGGTGCACAAAGAGTGAAGAATATGTGTATTGCATTCAGAGACTTCTGTGAAGAGAAAGACCTTGATGGGTGAGTTTTTCACTTATTCGATAGCTGTTCGGAAAGAGTTGAGTTGCTGCTGCAATTTTTCTTATTCGATCACTGAGGCATGCTTGATGTATTTGTCTCGTTCTTGGATGCTTACGCAGACAAAGGCCATTGCTTTTAAGAGCCAAGATTTCTTGTTACAATATTTTCCTTTTGTTAAAATTAGATTATTGAGTAAGACATGTAAAAAAAAAAACTCAACAGTAAGGACTTAAAAGGTTCGAGATCTAGCCTTCAATCCGAAGCATGCTGCTACTGCTCAATTCTTGTTTTTATGATGCAGGTGTTTGCAATGCTTGCAGCGAGTAAAACACGAGTACTTCCTTGTTAAGAACAAGCTCGAAACTCTGTTTCGGGTAAGTTTGCTGGATCGAATACACCTTTGCATCGAACCTTATATGTATGAAGTATCAATGTTTTCATTTCTCGGCCTATCTACTGTCTATGAAGCTGCTTTCACGTATATGTTTCATAATCTCAGCTCATGCAATTTCTTTCGTTCGACATTGTGAAATGCAGCTAGAACGACAAATCTTGGAAGCTGGTGGGACAGTGCCCACAATAGCATAACAACTGCTCTCCACTAAAAGTATCGGTAGTTTGTGTAGCTTTGATTCAGTCCGAGGTGAGTGTTTTGCGTGGATTCGGTTTTCTGTTAAACTATGGCTTCTGTTTCTGTGAATACTCTTGTCTTCATCTCGGTTCCTCGCTTTTTCAGCCATAGCCTGCTCTACTGTTTGTATTTTCAGACAGGAAACCTGTGTCTGATTTAATGTTAAACCTTGTGTTTCTAGACTGGTTCATTCATTTTTGCGTATATTTCATTGATTCGTGAAGTTGGATTCGAGCTCGAGTTCGAGTTTGAACATAGTGTTTCATATTATGGTTGCTGATTTCCCCCCCTAGTAAATCTGCTTCAGTCTTAGATAGTTGAAGAAAGTCTACTAATTGAGTTGACCGATCAAGATTGTGTTTATCTATTTTTGTTTTTGGGTTACGAACTATGTATATTATATATATATATATATATATATATATATATTAAATTATTAATTTTATTTTAAATTTATAATAGGGTATTTAATCTATTATAATTTTCTTAAATGAATTTTTGTATCCTGCATGAAGTTAACTAAAGATGATGTTTTGCCATATGTTTGAAACAAAATTATAGCTTTGACATATATTTTAGTTATATTCAAATGCTCATTGTTTATAAATATTTTTGAAGAGTTACAACTATTTGTAATATATTAAATATTTATCCTTTATTTTTGGTGATCTAACTCTACTAGGTATTCTTATTATTTTATAAATATAATACTCCCTCCGTCCCATGCCAATTGGCATGTTTCTTTTCGGCACGGAAATTAAGAGTTGTGAGTGTAGAATAAGTTAGTGTGATTAATATTTTATTGTTGAGTGTGAAAAAGTTGTCATTTTTAGAAAGGTGTCAATTTGGTTGGGACGCCCAATTTGGTAAGTGTGCCAATTGTAGTGGAACGGAGGGAGTACATCAATTTAAATATTAACTGTGCTACTATGTTTCCACGCTGCAAACATCAACCATTGACTTATTGGATTTTATTTTAATGGCTTTTGAGTGACCGAAATGTAATTCAAAATGTAATTTGAAAATGGGTGATTCTAAATGGAGTTACTTTTTGCTCTTTCAAAAAATTAAAATTAAAATTATAATATATTATTATAATTTTACCCCTTAGCCCGAATATAAATTTTTTAGCAAAATAAAAAGAGTTAAATTTAAAATACTTAAAAGTAAAAATCAGAATTTCAAAATATATATGAATAAAAGATTTAAACGTGTAGATTCCCAAAATCTAGCACAGAATGGATTGTAAAGAAATGCTCGACAGAATTCCCAGAAATAGAATTTATCCTTAGCAATAACATGAGGTTTATACAAACACTTTCTTGGGTTTTCGCAGTTTTATTTTTCACATAAGATTTTAATTTTAATTTAACGTAAATAAAGATATGGGGCTACACATTTAATTCTGATACTTATTATTTTGTTTAAGATTTTAATTTAAGAGCAGGGATAAAATTGTAATAGTATATTATAATTTAAATTTTTATTTTTTTTTACAGAGACTACAATTAATAAAAACGTGGCTGCATTTAGAATTACCCTTTGAATATATATAATAAAAAAAAATAAGTGAAATATATAATTTCTTAATATTATGTATTTTTATTATATACATTAAATTTGAAGCCTAGTTTTATAAGTCAATTTCTCCGGACATTATATGTAATATTTTTATGCATTTAATTTAACATTTTCATCCCCTATTAGAATTATAATGGGATAAATTTATATAGCCTTGCATTAAGGTTTTAGTTTTGATGGAAATTGTTGTGAGTAATTTTATATGAAACAAAACTCAGAAATGAATTCAAGAATGAATGAAGCAATAATAATGTTTGATGATACCAAGTGTATCGAATTAATGAGTGTATTTATACAGTAGAATTGGTATCTTTTTTCCTAACAAAGTCACAAAGATATGAAAATATTCCTAATTCCATAGAGATAAGAATAAATCTATAAGATTATGTATCTTTCCCATATTTATTTCCTAGATTAACTAAGATTCCTTCTATATTTGTTTTCGAATATTAATTATTTTGACTCAAGAAATTGTTGATTCAACTACTAAACTGTTAGAAACTTCCATATAATTATTCCTAAATAGTAATGGCAATAATGATTTCCTGCATCAAAAAAGTTGGCAAAATATTGAAGCAGCATTCATAATTTATGCTTTTCTGGAAACTTTGATTTTATTATGTTAGATTCTGCAGGAGATTATTTAACTTTAGACGTTTTTAAATAAATGTACAATTACTCAACATCAAGTTTCTTATTTATTTATTTACTTTTTTGCATTAATTTTAACTCATACACCTAAATATCCTCGAAAAAACTCGGATTCATAACCTCTCAGTCATGATAAGGTGCTTTCACAATTACACCCTGAAACATAAGATCTAATTGTATAAAGAATTTTAAACGATAGATTTCAGGATTGTTTTTCCTTCCTTCATCTGGTGCACTCGTTGTGCTTAAATTCTTGAAGTATTACTTTGTGTTAAAAATATATATCTCACTTTTAATATTGTATCAGTTTCCTATCAAACAAGATAATGTTATTTTAAAAGTATCTTTTATATTAAAAGTGATATCTTCAAAATCACAACAATATTACTGTATTTTTTAATATTTATCAATGATTTATATCAAATTAATATCTATATAATCCGTTTAGTATTTATTTTTAAGTTTATATTTTTTATTAATATATATATATATATATATATATAATTATTTTTTCTTTCATTGTCTAATTTAAAATAAGTTGTCGTTATATTTAGCTCCTAAAAAAATGAGAAGTGTAATGGATGCAAATGCCATCAATATAGCATTTGAAAATTACAATTTTCGCATATTAATAGTATTAAAATCCCGAGCTTAATTGTTATTAATAATGTAAAAGAAGAATATGCTCATGGATTTTTTAATTTAAGTAATATATAATTTTAATTTTAAACATCTTGAGGAAACCAATTAAGTTTCCACGGCAGCCTATATCTCCATAAAACAGATACTTATTAATTAATGAAGTTTGTTGTTTTCTGTCATTAAAGGAAAAAAAATTACTACACCATAATTGCACGTTCATAAAGAAATATGATTCGTGACTTTACAATAAACTGTACAACCACTATAATAATTATTATTTTAAAAGATAATACTATTTGGACCTAATATGGTGAGGCTATAAAGGGATATATTAGTAATTTTGTTGATTAGAGCATTAATATAGTATTTAAGTGTATTAATATCAAATCGACGCAAGAAGCCCATAGTTCCCCTCGGCTTAAGGAAATAGGTTCCATTTGTTGCTGGATCTTTTCGCCTCGACGTGGATGCGTGCTTCAATCCAGAGCTCAACTTGTATGGTATTGGAGCTATTGTAAGAGACAACAAAGGTTCCATCAAAGCTGTTCTAGCTAAGCCAATCCCAAGACCCACTTGTTCCGCAGAAGGTGAATTTCTTGCTGCATTCTTTGGCATTGGTCTTTGCGTTCAAGAACATCTCGACCTGGTACAAATCTTCGTTGACTCTCATCAAGTCGTCACTGACCTTCAAAGAGGAGAATATTCAGCTTTCTTTCCAAAATATATGGCTGATACTATTTGCGATCTTAGAGAATCTTTCATTATTGGTTTTTCTCATGTGTTTCGTGAAGCTAATTGCGTAACTCATAATCTGGCTCGCTTTGGAGCTGGTTGTAGTGACTTCGTCATTTGGACGAACAATTTCCCCAGCTGGCTAACTTCTTTAGCCAGTAGGGATTTTTGATTTTTGGCAATGAATCCCCCTTTTCAAAAAAAAAAATACATCAATTTTCTTACCAAATTACCCTTATAATTTTTATTTTGAAATTATTTTATGTTTTTAACTTTTTCTTTCTTTTTTTAAAAATGTTACCGTCATTGTAATATTTTTTATTCTTCTAGCCTCTAAATTATATAAAATTTGAAAATTCTCAATTATAACACCTTTTTTTTTATTTCAATAAACTATCAATAATTATTCATACAATTATTTTTTTTGTATTTATTTTGAGTTTAAATAATTTTTAACACCAAATTAATAAGTTTTAAAACTTATAACTATTTAATATATAGTTTGATCAATTAGTTATTATTCTTTTTAAGTTTTACTAATAGCCAACTATACATGTCTTGTGGTTAATAATTGTCACGTGAATGTCAATTTTTTTTCTAAATAACTATTCCAAATTATTTAAATACATAAATAAAGGTTAAAAAATAACTTAAAATCAATGTGTTATACACATGTTGGTCCCAGATCAGAGTACATATAATGTGCTGTGGAAGTATAAAAACAATTATTTACACCCTTAATGCGGGCAATTCAGATTCAAACTTACGACTCAGTTTTAAAACGATAGTTTGTGTTAGCCAGCAGTTTAGGTAACCAGTTTACAGTTATATGCAGTCAACAACTATACACTTGAACACTTTCCGACAAGTGTTGAAGGTTTCAAAACACAATTGAAAACTGTATGGTGCGTAAAGTAAATAAAAACTGTAAATAATGCAGGATATTTATAGTGGTTCAGAGCCTTAAGTCCTACATCCACTCTTCGGAAATTAATCCGGAAATTCACTAAGTAATGAAGATACAATCCTCACGATCTATAGCCAACTGCTGTAGAAACCACAGTCCACAGCAAACTGGATCACTCGCCCAGGTAGTTGTTCTTCACGCCTTCTTCAGTTCCTCGAAGCCAGGTGGCACCTTGAAGTCTTCTCAGAACTGGCGGTCGTCAGAAATGGATTGAGGAAAAACCTCCCTTCTCCTTCTCTGGTGGGTGGATGGTTGAGTTCTTCCCAGAACGTACACTGGTTGGCAGTTGCCCGTGAGAACTTTCTTCTCCTTAGAGAGTCAGGCTGCTGTGTTCTTTCTTCTCCTTCTTTTTCATGATGATTGTTCTATCCTCTTGATTGGTCGGGTTTCCTTGTATTTGTAATCCGTCTGATTCTCGACTTTGTAACTTCTCTCTTGATTGCTGATTGTCGTCTGCTGGCTGCTGGTGTGCGTCGGATGTCTCCGTAGTTTGCTGGAGTTCCTTCTTCAGCATCCTTGTCGCGTTCCTCCGCATTGCTAGCCTTTCTTTTCTTTTTAGCAATCTTCAGCAATTTGCCAAGTTTGCTGACTCCTTCAGCAAACTAGATTCTTTTCCTTTTCTTATTCTATTACAATTCGAGTATAAATTCCTATACAAGACTTTTTACAATTGACTCGATATTGAGTTTCTAGAGCTTTGATGCATCAAAACATATCAAACTATGATTATGAAATGGTTTATAGGAGAGGGGTCTAACAATATTCCTAACAATAGAAGTTTGAGGAATTTTGAAAAGAGATTTAGTTTTGGAATTGAAAGATGACAATGCATTAATTTAAAGGTTTTGAAAAATAATAAATAAAGATACAGTTCCTAGGGCAAATATTCTAAACTTCAGCATGCAAATTCATCAACTCAGCAACGGGGATAAATTAGATTTTGATGGATTATATTCCTTGGTTAAGCAATAAAACCCTAGATTGCTAAACTGTGACTATCTCCGCTCGGTCTCAAGAACACAAATTCAACCAATCTCGATAATTATCTAATTAATTCCTACACATGATTCTTCCTTTTGAGACAGAAAATAAGTATATTTAATTCCCTCTTCCTATTACCAATTTTCACCTCTCGGTCTTTCAATTGATAACTATAAACCTAGATCCAAATTCATCTCTCGATCCTTCTTTAAATCTAGATTCAATTAATTAAGTTCAGAAAATTAAACCATGCTTTAGAGTTGATTTCATTTAAACATGCATCATAAAAGAATATCACAAGCCCTAGAACCTGCTAGGGTTTCTAGCCACAAATCATGACTGGGAATAAAGAAAACATATTATTAGTTACCTCAAGAAGCGAAGAGAAACCTTCAATGTCTTCCAATGCCAAAATATTCTAAGTGTAAAAACAGAGATAAAAATTCGAGCACTAAAGAGTTCACTATTTATAGAGAAGCCAAAATATATAAACTAGGTATTGAGCTAAAATAACAAAAGTAACCAAAACAGACATTTTTTCCTTCTCGGGCTTCTGTGTCGATCGACACACACACACCATTTCGATCCGCCCTTGCCTGTCCTCTGTGTCACCGTGCGTGTCGATCGACATGCCTGGATGCATGTCGAGCCCTTCTTCATTTCTTGTCTTCGATCGACATCCGACCTCTGTGTCGATCGACATGCACCACGTCGATCGACACAGAGGTAATGCTTCAAGATTTTGGCTCGTCTTCTAACTTGGTCGACTTCCCGTGTATCAATCGAAGCGGCAACTCTATGTAACTCGGCTCTTTTCATCATTTAACCTTTCTTTAGCCCAAAATACCTGCAAAACTTGGCATGGAGAGCATAGCATCCTCTAATATAGACTCATGCACATAAATGACTAAAAACATAAACTAATTAAACTAAAACAATGGAGAAAAACATGGATAAGTGAGTACAAATATGAACTTATCAACTCTTACGGGCGATCTGTCGTAAGCAGATAGTTTTGGGAAAACTCTAAACACCCCATTCCGGCGACGAAGAGGCTGCATAGTGTGCCCACACTCCAAGGAGCTGCGAAGAGAAGGACGAGCAAGGATAAGACGAGTGAGCTTGAGGATTGGTGGACAAGGCATTTACCGACAAGCTATAGATCGTAGGAGCACCTGTAAAATTCTGATCTTAGTGGATTTCCAGATTATTATGTTTGAAGAGTGGGCGTAGGATCTTTAGAATCTAAACCACTTTGTCATTTTATTGCTTTCAGTTTTATCAGCTTACTCATATTTAAAACTAAACACTTAAGTGTTGCAGTATAAACTGAAACTGAAATTAAGCATACTTGGACTTAAGTACCGAACAAAGATTTGACAAGCCAAGCTGACTCGTCACCATCAGTTTGGATAAGTGCTAGCTTATAAAACAAATTATTTATGTTGTGCAACTTACAATTACTCTGAAAAATTGGGACCAATATTTAGTGAGTTGTAAAGAAGCTGATCAAGAAAAACTGGGCTTGAGATCGAAGTCATCAATTTGGTCATCGTGAAGAGAAGAAGAAACTAAGACTCAAGCATCAAACTGGCGAACTGACAACCACTTCAAGTTGGTGCGGCAGAGCAAGAAATAGAAACATGTCTCTATCAGATTAGAGACCTAACCAGTTTGTATTTGCAAGAACTCGCTCTTAATCTTCCGCTGCACATATACGACTAACTCTGATCTCGGAACCAATAATATAGAACATCACACATGATAATATATATATATTATAAGTTAATAACTTTTAAATTAGAGTTAATATCACAGTATAGTATAAAATATCATATGTGTATATATTTGTGACACATAATGTCACTTTATAGTTTAAAACAAAATTGTAACTCACAAATATGTGAATGCACATATAGCTAGCTATTGTAAAGTCTCCTTTAATATTGAGTTACTTGAAATTATGATACTATTTAAATGGGAAGGATGTCCCCAATATAACTTGAAATTACAATCAATCAATTATAAATAAAACGTTGACATACCAGTTGTGCTGGAAGATAGGGACCTTAATTTTGAGTTATGGTATTATAGTGTTATAAAGTAAAACAATATATATTAATATTGTTGAGGGTAAAATTGTGTTGAACTAGGAGCCCCGAGAACTATGAATGAAAACGAGCAAGAAATAGCATAACGAAAACATGAATATATAATAACAAGCGAGGTAAATGAAAATACAAGTAAATCGGACTTGCTTAGAACAGTAGAAAAGAATTGAGCTTTCAGTTTTCTCAAGCTAATTGCTAATAAACGTAAGGTTGTGTTCTCTCTCTCTTCTCGTGTCCCGGCGAATACTTCCCACAGAAAGCATTTATAGAGGAAGGCCTTTATCTAGGGTTTTCGAGGCCTTCGTCGATCAGTTAGGGATAGTTCTGAAAAAATAGGGGTGGTTGACCTTGATGTAGTTGCGTCTTCCGAAAACCTCGCGAGCTAGACGTTATACTCCCATTACCTCCTCTTGGCCGTTGGGTGGCTGCTGGGGCAGATCTCTGTTCGCATATCGGACTTTCTCCTTGGTAATCGAACTATTTTCGATCTTGGTCGAACTGCTTCCGACCCACCGGACAGCTTCTCCGGCGGGCTTTGATCCTCGCGGACTGGGCTGCTGTGATTTTATGTGGCCAATACTATTGCTGATCCTCTACTAGGACTTATTGGATCCCAAATCAGGTCTTCTAGTGGGCCGAATCCGGGTCGGACCCCAACAAATATTATAAATTATTATAATATAAAGTAATAATATTGATACTTAATATTATAAAATCGTAACTAAATAGTATAAATTATTAATATAATTAAAAATAATTAATAGGTTATGAAATTAAGGTAGAAATAATAAGATATTATCTTATAAAAGTATTATAATATTATAAATATTATAATATATTATATATCATATTTGAATATTATAAATTATTATTATGTTATGCTTTATAGTGTGAGAATTCACATTTTACTTATTCGAATTATTGTTTAGTATATATAGTTTGTAATATAAGTGTGTAAACTATATGCTATGTCATATTATATATTAGTATTACATGAATTATATATTTATTATTAAATTATACTCCTTCCGTCCCTAATTATTAGTCCCATATTAAAAAGGTACAGAAACCAATGTATGTGAGTGTAGTGAAATTAATAATTAATTGGTGAGTGAGAAAAAAGTTACTCCCCCGTCCTAATTATTTGGTCTATGTTTCATTTTTGGGATGTCCCATTTTATATGGTCTATTATCTAAATTTAGTATTATTTTTTGCATGTGTTTACAAATTTATCCTTATAAATTGAATATAATTAATAATTATTATTAATAATTATTGCTAAATAAGGGTAATTCAGAAAATTTGTTCAAATATTTAATGTATTCATAAATGCGTTTTGACATTCGTGCAAATTAAAACATGACCAAATAAATGGGACGGAGGGAGTATTATTTTAGGAAATGAGATTAATAAATGAGATAAATCAAAAAGAAAATTGAGACTAATAAAATGGGACAGAAGGAGTATTTGATAATTTATTTTTTATTATAGTAATCTGAAAAGTAAATTAATCTGTTTTTGAAAATTATTTTTACAATAGTTATAAATTAATTTATTGTTTCAACGTTGACAAGTTAGATGTAAAATTCTCGAGTCATTTAAGTAAATAAATTTTAATTTTTTATTCATTAATTAATTGGGGTGAAAGAGATGAACGGTCTTTCATCTTTGCCACTTTACACACTATTTATATTATTAATTATATTAAGGACAATATAGTACATTTACATTTTATATATAATTAATGATACTAATTAACACATTATGGCCAAATTAAGGCTAAATATATTATTATCATTTAACAACACCCTATTTTAAATAGTATGTATCAATTTAAATTTCAACTCAACCAAATATTTTCATGGTATCTCAAATTTATGACATTTTACAAACAAATAAAATGCTTAAACCACTTATAAAAACTAACCACTACATTATTCATATTTTAGAGTTGTCGAAATCAATTTCACCAACCACATAATTATGTTAATTTATTTAACATGTGTTTGTTTGCTTTTTATTTTTATTAGAATTCTCTCATCTTTCAGAATAAGATCAACCAACATGTTGATTAATTGATATTGATTACAATAAATTGGATAAAGTATAATAAGCAAGAGTTAGTGGGTGTAATAGGAAGGTCGATCGAGTCGGTTTATCCAATTTTAGATCAATATTAATGGATTTTCGTTATTTGATTCGGTTTAATTTAGAAAGAGATTTGTTTGATAAAAATTCTTGATCATAAATGATAAATCCTTCATTTAGCGAATCAATTCATCAAGCTAGTGAATTTATAAATAATTTTTTACATCTTTAATTTTATAAGATTCTTTTATATCATTATTGATTTTTCTATAGTATTCAAAACAATTAAAAATACCAAATATTAAAAGATATGCATACATTACAAAATTAATATCAATTTATATTATTTTTTATGTATTAATATTTTGAACATATTTCAACTTTTTGGTTAAATAATTCATAATCTTTTCGTGACTAATATTTTGATGTACGGCTTTATTGTCTATTAGAAATTCTTTGCATCAATAATGTTTAAAATTTAATTATAAACTATGATCTTCAATATGAAAAACATATTTTGATCATATAATTGAAATAAAAATATCAGTACAGATGTTAATCATGTCCAGTCCATTCTAATAGAACTTTTTTTTTTGAATTAAAATATTTTAATTTTATTCATCTTAGTTCGATCCAATCACACTAAGTCGTTAATTTTAAAACATAGTAAGCAACTTAGTTTATTCTTAAATTGGAGAAAATATTTATCATACAGCTCGGAATTCTGATATTGGTTGAAAAAAAAAAACTTTAAATTTATCTATTATCAGCAAAAGATATAGAATGAGAAATTCACAACATACAATTGGATCAACTAAAAAAAAAGAGTTTCTCATAAAAAAAGAGTTGTTCCTAAGTAGTAATAAATAATTAAAAAAAAAATCCACGTAGTTGAAGTAACTCCAAAAACCGAGCCTCAGGGCTCCAGGTCCACGTAGGCTCGGACAACCGTTTGCTCCTCCAGACCTCCGTCGTTACACAAATAAATGTCCCAATTAAACTATTTGCAAATTCCACAACGACAAGAAAATATATAGTAGGAAATCACAATAAAATACAGTACATCACAACGGCCTTGTAGTTGCTGCAAAAACCCGAGAAAACTAACGGCAACATAAGCCTGGCCTGCAAGTAGAGAGAGAAAGACAGCTACAAGCTGCACCTCATTCACTCCATTTCCCATTTCTCCTTGAATCTCTGAATTCTTGCTCCTCTGTCCCTTAAACCTGCAACTAGAGAGAGAGAGAGAGAGATCAAAATGCACACAGTCAAACTCTGGCTGAGTTTGATTTTGCTGCTGAAATGCGGGCTTCTGCCGCATGCATTGTTGGACCCCAATGATTTCCTGGCGCTGCAAGCCCTCAGAAAAAGCTTCACCGACTTGCCCGGCTCCAACTACTTCTCTTCCTGGGATTTCACGGCCGACCCCTGCAGCTTCTCCGGCGTTCACTGCGACGGCGACCGCGTCATCGCCTTAAACCTCGGCGACCCTCGTGCCGCCTCCCCCGGCCTATCCGGCCGGATCGACCCGGCCATCGGCAAGCTCTCCGCCCTCACCGAGCTCACCATCGTCCCGGGCCGGGTCTTCGGGTCACTGCCCCGCACCCTCGCGCAGCTCAAGTCGCTCAGATTCCTCGCCATCAGCCGCAACTTCATCTCCGGCGAGATCCCAGCCGGCCTCGGCCAGCTCCGGCTGCTCCGAACCCTCGACCTCAGCTTCAACCAGCTCACCGGCACCATCCCCCGCCCCGTCGGAGCACTGCCGGCGCTATCCAACATCGTCCTCTCCAATAATCTCCTCACCGGCATGATCCCCCCCTTCGTATCTCCCGAGCTGGCTCGACTCGACTTAAAACACAACAACCTCTCCGGCTCCCTCTCCGGCCTCAGCTTACCCCCATCACTCCGCTACATCTCCCTCTCCTCAAACCGCCTCTCCGGTTCACTGGACCGGGTTTTCTCCAAATCGAACCAATTAAACTACCTCGACCTCAGCATGAATCTCTTCACCGGCTTCATCCCCGTCGAGCTGTTCAGCTTCCCAATCAGCAACCTCCAGCTGCAGAGAAACCAGCTGTCCGGGCCGGTGGAGCCGGCCGATCAGGTGACGATAGCGACGATCGACATCAGCTTCAACCGGCTTTCCGGTCGAATATCGCCGATGTTCTCGACGGTTCAGAATCTGTACATGAACAACAACCTGTTCAGCGGTCGGGTGCCGAGCAGCATCGTGGACCGGTTGTTGGCGGCGAGCATACAGACGTTGTATTTGCAGCACAATTTCTTGAGTGGGATCGAGATTAATCCGACGGTGGAGATTCCGGTGAGATCGTCGCTGTGTCTGCAGTATAACTGCATGGTCCTGCCCGTAGACACGCCCTGCCCGCTCAAGTCCGGCCCGGATAAATCCAGGCCTACTTCGCAGTGCATCCAGTGGAAAGGGTAAGATAGGGATTTGACCTTCTTCTGCAGGGGTAAAATGGGGATTTCATTTTAGTTCAAGAATTCATTTATTCACTTTTATTTTTTAATTTTTTTGTAATCAGACATTGACGTTCGTTTATTAATTCTATATATTTATTTTATTTTTTTGAACTTGTTAGTAGTTTATACATGAATGTTGTTTGTACTAACCAAAATTAATAAAGCAAATCAAACAATTAGTATATTACTATACGAAACTAAGGATTGATCGTTTTTTCATATTATTTTTTATGTATGAGATTAAGTTTTGTGGAAGTTTATGTTGTTTTATAATTATTTATTTGTTTATTAATTAGTTTAAATATAAATTTTATTTAGACAGGATTACTAGCAAAGAGAAGGTAAAAAGTTTTTTTGAAAATAGAATCTATTATTTGGAGCGTACTTTTAATATAATTTAAATTTATAATTTTTTTTGATATAAGTATAACATTTAAATCACTTGCAGCTCGAGAAGATAAAAATTTGGATAAGTTTAGAGATTAAGTGTGGATTGTTTTTAACTTTTAGTGAATGTTTAAGATAGTTTAATTAAGAACTATGATACTGTTACAATCACACACACTCAGTAGCGGATTCAATAGGGGGCTGGGGTGGGCTTCACCATTTTTTTTTTTTAGTATTATGTAATTTTAATTTTTTATAATATAGTCCCTCCTATTTTTAAATTATAAAAAATAAAAGGGGCTAATAATAAATAAGAAGATGATTGAAGTAATTGAGTTATTTTGTAAATATAAGAATATAAAATTAACTTTATTTATAATAAAAGAAAAATTATATAAAAATATAGTTAATAATTAAAAAGTTATTAAAACTTGTTACCAAATGAAAGGAAAAGCAAAACACACGAATGACAAATTTAAATATAATAATAGAACTAGATCTACACCCGTGCGTTGCACGGTAAAATTTCATATATATAGAATTTATTAATTTAAATTTTACTATATTTATATATTTCAATTATATATCGATCTTATAATTTCTTGTATACATACAAAGTACTTTAATCACTAACGCACATATTTAAGAACTTTTTTAAAATTTTAAGTATCTTTAAATAAAAACTCATATTCCACTTAATCATCTAATTATTTATAAGTAATATAAAATTAAATAAATATATTTTTGTATAAATTTACTATAATCTTTGTACCCGAATTAAATTCAAAAGAAGTAAAAGTAATTTTAAATATTAATAAATAAAAATGTACAACCGAAAGAAAATATACACTTTCTAATAAATTCCATATTATAGCTTATGTTATGGATGCATAAAAAAAGAAATAATGTGAAATTATAGTTCAAACAGAGTAAAAAAAGATACCAAATAGATTATCAATTTGTTTAGTGGTAGGGACATGCTAAAGTCATCTAAAGAACCAAAATGTTTGTTTTAAAGTTATGTATCTTCTTAAAATTTATATATTTAAAAGTTCATGGATTATAATATTAAAACCATCATGATAAAATTCATAAATATAGGAAAACATATAATTAATAACCAAAAATGAACATATCCTCCAACTAAATGAAAATAATCATATATAAGTTATGCATACATCAAAATTTTAAAATGAAATGTCAAAATTTATTATTTCGAAAAATGTAACATAAGTAATTTTTGAAATTTTATTTTATCTGAAATTTTATTACATTGTAATCTTATTTTAAGAAATACAATACAATCTTTTGTGCTCTTTTGTTATTGTGTTTCAATATAATATTATACATCACACACACACACACACATATATATATATATATATATATATATATATATATATATATATATATAATAAAATTTTAAAAAATATATCAAATACAAAGCTTATGGATTATTATTTAAATATTATTACATAAAAAATATTATACGTGTATTATTTTAAAAATATTAAATATAATAAATTAGTAAGATAAAATATTTTTTAAAGAAAAATTAAAAATATAATTTCTTATATTTTATATAATAATATATATCTATATATATACTAAAGCAAAGAAGTGATTAAGAAAAAAATGCGGGAACAGTTATTTTCAACAAATAAATTATTATTTCATTTTATTTAAATAAATTATGATTTAAGTGAATAGTTATTAATTAATACTAATCATTATAATCAATTTGTATAATATATATCTCAAATTTTCTTTTCAATTTTTATATCTCATAATAATAAATAATTATATTGACTAATTATTAACAAAAAAAATTATTTTTTAACAAAATCTCGATAGTTTATAATTTTATAATTTATATAAATTCATTAATCACATGAACTACAATTAAATTTATATAATAATATAGAAAATTGAATGATAATTACCAACAAAATTATTTTAAATTTTATTTTCCAAACATCACAAAAAATAGTAAGATAAAATATTTTTTAAAGAAAAATTAAAAATATAATTTCTTATATTTTATATAATAATTAAATATCTATAATATAATAGAAAAATAAATAAATAATATAAAATTAAAATATAAAATTTTGGCGGGAACAGTTATTAAGAAGACTATTTTCTTTTCATATATTAAACAGAATATTATACATCACACACATAGATACAAACAATAAAATTAAAAAGAAATTATATCAAATACAAAGCTTATGGAGTATTATTTCAAAGCTTATGGAGTATTATTTAAATATTATTAAATATAATAAATTAGTAAGATAAAATATTTTTTAAAGAAAAATTAAAAATATAATTTCTTATATTTTATATAATAATTATGTATCTATAATATAATAGAAAAAATAAATAAATAATATAAAATTAAAATATAAAGTTTTGGCGGGAACGATTATTAAGAAGAATATTTTCTTTTCATATATTATATAGATAATGTAAAAAGTCAAAAGTAATTTTTAATATTTTAAAATTTAATTTTAAGTACATCTTTCTCTCTCTACTTGGTAAGAAACAAGACAAAAAAAAAAGCAAAAAGTTGGATTTGGAGTGTTGGGTGTAAAAGCTCTTGGGAATAATCAAATGACTGTACAATCAATTCAGAAAGATTTCTCACATGTTTGTGCCTTTGAGAGCACACGTGTAATAATGAATGATATTGGAGATATAATTTTACTCTTTTAATTGATCAGACTCGTGATGTTTCAATGAAAGAATAAATAAGAGTTGTTTTGAGATATGTGAATGAGGAATGATGTGTAATTGAGAGGTTTCTAGCACTTGTGCATGTGGTTGACACTTGTTTTCATTCCTTGAAAGATGTTATTGATGCTTTGTTTGCAAAACATGGTTTATCAATATCTAAATTGAGAGGTCAGATATGATGGAGCTTCAAACATGCGAGGTAGTTTAATGGGTTGAAATCCTTATTCTTGCAAGAAAATCCATATGTCATGCATGTTCATGGTTTTTACCATCAACTCCAAGTAGTTATTGTTGTTGTTAGAAAAATCAGGGCAATGCAAAACTTTTTTAACTATGTCTCTATGATTGTAAGTACAGTTAGTACTTCTTGTAAAAGAAAATATCAATTAAGAGAGCTTGAGCACAAAAAGATAATTGGTGAGCTCAATAGTAGAGAAAGAGGAAGTGGAAAATGTCACTATTTTACATTGCTCCATATGTGCTCTATGTGGACTTCAATTGATCAAATATTGCAAAATGTGCGTGATGATGACATTTCTAGTGAAAATAGAAATACAACAGAAGGTTTGATTGAAAGAATGTATTCTTATGAGTTTGTGTATTTCTTGCACTTGATGAGATATGTTAGGAACTAAGTTTTAGTTCCGTCCTTAATTTGATGTTTCGATATGTTTCTAGAGTTCTAAAATGTAATCTATGTATAAGATTATTTGTGTTGTAATAGAAATTAGGTGCTGAAGATCGAGCAAATGATTTGCTCGAGATATGAAGAAGTGTTCGTGCATGAAACTTAGTTTCACTAAGTATGGCCAAAGGCTATACTGAGTTTAAGTGCTTAGTATAGAGTTTATCATACTGACTTATGAGCAGTCAGTATGAGGGTTGTCCATACTGACTATGGAATGTCAGTATAGAGGCCTTACTTCTTAAGCACGAGGAACAAAAGGAGAATCAAGCTCACTCAGACTTAAAGACATATTGATTGCTAAGTAAAAGTCAGCACGAGGATGTCCATACTTAGATTCCTTGGACTGAAACCGAGTCTGACAAGAGCAGGTGGAAAGTACATGAAGTACATTGATAACTCTCATAAAGAGTTATCTTTTACTTTCTTCTTACATGCTTTGGATGTTGTTTTGAATAAGATTGTTATCATTTGGAGTCCTTTATGATTTTATTTGTATCTTTGTGTTAATTGCACTTTGTTTTGGTCATTTCGAATTTTGATAAGTTTTTGCAAGCTTTTGTGAGGTTCTTGACCAGGTTTGGAATGCTGGAGCTTACCAGTCGCATTTTGGACAGCAGTCATGCTAGATCATGTGAAGCGCAAAAGATCTGGATGAAGAAGATTCTCTCTCCAGGACCACTTGAAGACAAGGATCAAACATCTTTTGATCTTGTCTGTCAAAAGGACAGGTGTCGAACAAGGAGCCGAATTATTGTCTGAAAGGAAAAATGACATATCTAAACGTCAAAGGATCTTGAGAAGAGAAGGAGAATCAAGGGTGATGATGGAAAGAAAGGGGTGGTACATTTTGAAACACACACAAACACACACGAACACACACTGGAAGAGTAGCTTGCTGCGGAGGAAAACACTCGCCAGTCCAGAGATCATCACCAACAGTTCTTCATTTTTTAGTTTATAATTATGGTGAATGGTTTCCAATTTCATTTTGTTTACTTCACAAGTATAAACTAACTCTCCTAACACTTGGGTTGTGGAATATTCGCTTGAGCTTTATTATATATTGGAATTATGTTTCGTGAAATCTGAGTTTATCTTTGATTCTGATTTAATTGATTTCTTGAGCACGGAAGTGAATGGAAATATCTCACCTATGGAAACCGGAAGAAGAAATAGGAAGAGAGAGTCATAGATAATTGCATTGTTTACATAGGCATATGAAATAGTGCAGCTTAGAAAGAGCCAGGGCTTAGGATTTCTTCATTTGAATATTGTGGAAGGCATAGACATATGATGCACAATAGGATAGTGTAGATCTAGTAGAGCGGAAGCTTTCTAGGCAATTTTACAAGGTTCTAAGGCTCAGAGAAAAGCGAGACAAAAGCTCCAGCATATAGGATAGTGATAGTGAATAATCTCCATGACCCGAGTGTATTTCTCATCATTGTGATAGCCTTTAGACTTTTATGATTGTTTTGTGGTAGGAAGAAATATTGCTGGTCTTAGCTTTATTTGGAATTATTGTCTATGCTTATTTGTGCTTTGAGTAGGAATTAGTAACACTCACCTCTTATTTGCAAGTAATTCTAAGTGCACGATTTAACTTACACTCTCTAGGGTTCGATATCTGGTCTCTAGGACTGTATTACTTGTCGATTGCGTATACTTGCACATGGTTCTATAGGTATACTATAGCACACAACAAGTTTTTGGTGCTGTTGCCGAGGAGTGTTTAAGTTTAATTCTGAATGCTTTTGAATTGCTTGAGTAATATAATATGTAGTCTGACCTGAATGCTAATGGAAACTAAATATTTTATTTATGCAGGGGTTTAGTAGTTTATGAGTGAAAAGATTGAAAAAGAATTGTTTCCATTTGATCCAGAGATTGAAAGAACTTTTAGAAGAAACAGAAGAAAACAAAAAGTAAAGAAGATGACTGAAGGAAATCCTGAAGGAGCAGGGCATGGGAATGAACAGCCTAGGGACATAGTAAATCATGATGATGACAGAAACAATGTGATTAGACAGTATATGGCACCAATGTTTACTTAATTCGATCCAGGGGTGGTGAGACCGGAAGTGCAGACACAACACTTTGAACTTAAACCTGCAATGTTCCAAATGTTGCAGAGTTTGGGGCAGTATGCAGGACAAGCCCCAGAAGATCCACATCTGCATCTGAGATATTTTCTGGAAATCTGTGACAATTTCAAGCTGCAGGGAGTAACACCTGAAGCCCTGAGAATGCGGTTGTTCCCATTTTCTTTAAGGGACAGTGCTAAGACTTGGCTCACCAACTTGCCACCAGGGTCTGTAACAACTTGGAATGAATTAGCATAAACTTTTCTACTGAAGTACTTCCCTCCAACTAGGAATGCTCATTGCAGAAATGCAATCATGGCTTTTAAGCAGGAAGATGAGTCAATGAGTGAAACATGGTAAAGATATAAAGAACTGCTAAGAAGATGCCCAAATCATGGGATACCTTACTGTATTCAGATAGAGATCTTCTATAATGGTTTGACTGGGAATTCAAGAATGATGATTGATGCTACTGCAAGTGGAGCACTGCTGGATAAAACATACAATATGACATGTGAGATCCTGGACAAGGTAGCTGCTAACAATTATTTCTGGGCTAACTTCAGAGCAGCAACTATTTTTACTCCAAAGGCTGCAGAGTACTGGAAATTGATCATATGAAGGCCCTTACTGCACAGATGGAAGCCTTAGGAGAAATAAAGAAGAATATTCAGAAGAACACAAGTCAGGCTATGGTCACATCAATGCCAACAGAGTCTGGAATGGCCTTAAGTTACATCTATTGTGGAGAAGGCCACCATTTTGAGGAGTGCCCTTCAAACCCAACCTCTGTCTATTACATGGGAAACAAGAATCAACATTATCAGGGTTACAATAATCCTTATTCTAACACCTATAACATAGGATGGAGGAATCATCCAAATTTCTCCTGGTCTGGGCAAGGAAACCAAAATGCTGTAGCACGGGAACATCATAACTCCTTCAAGGGGGTTACAATCAGCAGCCAGTTAATCATCAGCAAAGTTTAGAGGCACCACCTCCAAAACCTGAGAAGACCATAAAGGAATTGATGAAAGAATTTATGGCCAAGAATGAGGTAAGGCTAAAGAGTCAGGATGCTTACCTAGAAACATAGAGAACCCTAGAAGGGGAAACGAGCAGTGCAAGGTGGTAACCTTAAGAAGTGGAAATCAGTTTGAGGAAAGGCAAGCTGATGCGCAACAAAAAGAAATGGAATCTCCTGAGGAGAGAGATCAGACTGAAGTTAGAGTGCAGAGAGAAGGGAAAGCCCCTATTAAGGAGGTCTATCCCTCAATGAATGAGGAGTTGATGACTCAGGAAAAACAAAATGAAGTTCTTGAGGGGAATGTGCTTAATATCAAGAGAAAATCAGTGGAGGATGATTATAATCCACCCCAACCACCATTTCATGTTAAATTCAAAAAGCAAAAGGAAGAGGAGTAGTTAAAAAGTTTTTGGACATGCTCAAGCAGATCCATATCAATGTTCCTCTGGTGGAAGCATTAGAACAGATGCCTACTTATGTGAAGAATCTGAAAGACATCTTAACTAAAAAGAAAAGGCTGAAGGAGTTTGAGACAATATCCTTATTTGAAGAAGTAAGTGGACCTCTGAGAAGACAAATTCCTGCAAAGTTGAAAGACCCAGGGAGTTTTACTATCCCTTGTTCAATTGGTGGAAGAGATGTGGGAAGAGCCCTCTGTGACTTGTGAGCTAGCATAAATTTGATACCACTGTCAATCTTTAAAAAACTAGGCATAGGAGGAGCTAGACCTACAACCATTACACTTTAGCTTGCAGATAGATCCACTGTGCATCCAGAGGGAAGATTGAAGATGTTTTGGTTAGGGTGGATAAATTTATTTTTCCAGCCGATTTCATCATTTTGGATTGTGATGCAGACAGAGAGGTACCTATTATTCTGGGGAGACCTTTCCTAGCTATAGGCAGAACTCTGATTGATGTAGAGAAGGGAGAATTGATTATGAGAGTGCATAAAGAACAATCTACTTTTAACCTGTATAACATTATGAAATAACCAGATGATTTAGAAAATGGCTTTACTGTAGGTATTCTGGAGTCTGTAGTTGAAGAGTTTGCAGCAAGTATCCAAGGAGGAGAGGTTGAGAAAAGTGAAGTAGTGGAAGAAGATGTTGTAGCATGGGTAGAGCATGGTCAAAAGTTTGGGGGTTACAAACCTATGTTTGAGTCCTTAAATCTTATGAGCAGGGAACAGAAAGAACCCAAGTCTTCCCTAAAAGAACCTTCTGAGTTGGTGCTTAAACCTTTACCAGATCATCTAAAGTATGTATATCTGAGGGAAGCAGACACTTTGCTTGTGATTATTGCTTCCAATTGTTGGGATTGTATACTAAAAGCATTTATGATTAAGTGTGTTTGTTTGATGCACTGGTCTTCATAAATGTATTACATCAACATAGTCGCTATCTGATATAACAAACATACAATACGAACTATAATATCCTATTATCTCACCTATAGGGATAATCATATGGTGTGTAGGAGATCATAGAGGACCATATGAATCGTTTGACCTAGCGAGGTATAAATAGTATCACGGTTGAGACAGTCCCTGGATAGGCTGTTGGTTTGGGCTGCGGCACATCAATTTATAAGTGAGCTTATCCTAGCTACTTGATGTGTCGGTACATCTTTATGTATTGATAGGATCAACAGTGAGATGTGCCATTCTAATTGACATATGAATAAGCCAGATCTCTAGATACTTGTTATGATCTTAAACCTAATGGAAGGCTAAGGGACATACATAAGTTGACCACACTTTGACTTGCTAGGGTGGCGAGTATTTCATGTACTCTTATACCTGCATCTTGGGTGTGGCGGTTTGTGTGTGGCTTACTTAGACCGGACATGTAGGTAATCGTATCCGTTTTAGGATGCAGACATTTCCGGAGGAGCTCACAAGGTTCATTATGCTAAACCCTGCAGGTTGAATTATTTAATTCAGGCATAAGTGAAAAAGAGTGAGTGGTACTACTCGGGAAATAAGAGATTAATTAATTATGGCAAATTGTCATAAGCCAAACTAATTAATGAATGTCCGGAACCTTAAATATGTGGATCATTCAAGTTTAATGCAACCCGTTCCAAATTACGTGGTAATAAAGGGGTGAGTCAGCATTGTTACCGTGGTGAAGGTTAAAAAATGTTTTATTAATTAATTATGTTCTGGGTGGGACATGAAATTAATTAATAAAGAGAGCCCACTTTATTATTTGCATTTGGTCCCTGGTCTGACCCACAATCTGCTCAGAGCCCATTAGGGTTAGGGTTTTGTAAACCCTAGCACTATAAAAGTCCCCTCTCTATCAGATCTACATATACAAGTTTACACAACTTTGAGAGAAACGAGAGATAGGGGCGACGACTATCAGTGAGGAGGAATTGATCGATTCATCCGGATCTCTGATTCAACTCGGTAGCGCATCCTCACCAGATTTTTGGGGAGCAAGGGAACAGTTCAGAAGATCAAATCTGTTGGAACAAGATAGCTTGGATCGATCCCACATCCAGATCTACTTCTCCATTGTCTCCGTCATCGATCTAGATCTGTAGATCAGTCGCTGGAGTTTAGGTATTCCGTAGATCCATCCCTTTGCAATTAAATATTAGGAGCATGCATAGGGTTTATTCAATCTGATTTGTTTTGATATCTTAAGAACGATCCAAACGGCTAAAGAAATAAATGACAACTCACGTTGTCTATTGTAGACTCAAATCCTACACCAATTTGAAAGAGGAAGATGAGCAGAAGTTGTTAGAGATGCTTAAGAAGCATAAGCAGGCTATTGGATGGACAATTTCAGATATAAAGGGAATAAGTCCCACTCTTTGTATGCAAAAAACATTGCTGGAAGATGGGAGCAAGAATTCCATACAACCTCATAGAAGACTAAATCCCAATATGAAAGAGGTTGTTAAAAAGGAGTTAATTAAGTGGCTAGATGCAGAAATTATCTTCCCTATCTCAGACAGCTCATGGGTGAGTCCAGTTCAATGTGTGCCTAAGAAAGGAGGAGTAACAGTTATACAAAATGAGAAGCAGGAAATGATAACCACAAGGACAGTCACTAGGTGGAGGATCTGTATAGATTACAGGAAACTGAATGATGCCACCAGGAAGGATCACTTTCCACTGCCCTTTGTGGACCAAATGTTGGATAGGTTAGCTGGTCAGGAGTATTATTGCTTTCTAGATGGGTATTCTGGGTATCATCAGATTGCAATAGCCCCAGGGCATCATGGTTTGACCACATTTACCAGCCCTTATGGGACATTTGCATTTAGAAGAATGCCATTCGGGCTCTGCAATGCTCCAACAACTTTCCAACGTTGCATGATTGCCATATTATCTGAGATGATTGAAAATGGACTAGAGATTTTCATGGACGACTTTTCAGTGTTTGGAAAGGACTTCAGCACTTGCTTGAGAAATCTAGAGAAAGTTTTGCAGCTCTGTGAGAAGTGAAGGGATTCGTGAACTGAATCACGAAGTCCGTTTGCCAAGGATCGTTAATTGGAATATAAAAATAAATTTCTATGCCTATGATTAATCCTAGCATGCTCCTATTGAATATTCATAAGGGGATTTATGCGGAATACCTGGATTGCAAAACCCTGAAGAACAAGTACGCAGAGATTCCTCTTGATCTTTCCCACGCACAAAGATTTAATTCCTAACAGATTGAGGAAATAAATCTTATGAAAATAAAACAATTATTTTCGAATAAACAAGGAGAGAGAGAAGAGAGAAAATCCTCCTGATCTGTATCCCAACTCAAACTGAATATCTGGTGAAGATTCCCTTCAGATTCCTTGCCCGGTTGAGAAGCAGAATTTCCTCCTCGTTTCTCAGATCTAGTCGATGACAACAGCTCCCAAAACCTGGTTTGCTGTGTGCAACTTATGATCTTGAGGTGTGTTGAGATCTGAGGAACTGAGGCCTATTTATAGGAAAATACTGGACTTCTATTGGGCTTGAGTTTCATGGGCCAGACCAGGGACCAGAATGCAAATAGCAAATGAGGCCTATCAATTAATTAATTCCCATATTCTACCCAAAATATAATTAATTAATTAATATTGATTCATTCCACCAGAGAATCAATACTTTCCTACCTATTTGCTACCACGTTTTGAGGTATGGGTTGCATGGGCTCGGTATATCCCCACATTTAAGGTTACAGACATTCGTTAATTAATTTAAGCTCTGACAAGCTATTTAATTCATTAACATCTTATATTCCTGAATCAATCCACTCAAACCTTTTCACTTATGCTTGAACTTAATCAGCCTGCAGGACTTTAGCATAACGAACCTTTTGAGCTGTTCAGGGAATGTCACCATCCTATACTGGATGTGGTTACCTAGTTCCAGTACCAGACAGTTATACACAAACTGCTATTACCCAAGATACAGATATACAAGCTCAACTAGAGCCTTTCTCTGCAACTCAAAGTAATACACAATCTGCATATACTTCTGTACCTTCATATAGGATTAGGATCTCATCAAGCCATAGAGATCTAGATTCTTTTAATGTTAGATAAAAGAATCGATCTCGACTTAGGTCCTATCAATGTGTGCCCCACACCAGCATACCAAGCCATCCAAGATAAGATGCTTATTAATGCGTATGTTGCAGCCTACACCGATAGTTTATCCTGGAACTGTCTTAGCTGTGATGACCATTTATATCTCTCTAGGTCAAACGATCCATACGATCTTCCGTGATCTTCTACACACCGTATGACCTCCCTATCAACGAGATAAGAGGATAATTGCGTTTGCGACACATGTTTGTTAATTCAGATAGGAGATGAACATACAACATTTATGATTCCCAGTATATTAACCAATCGACCTTGTACATAATATACCAATCATAATGCTTTCAGTATATAAATCCATCAATCTCCCACTTATACTCAAAGCATTATTGGGGTCCTTTCCAGAGTATAACGCGTATAAACTAATCTAGCTATTACATCAAACATTCTACGTGGATAGCTTTGCCCTCAGCCTAAGGTTACATAAATGCATCTCGTAGACCTTCTGAGGCAGAGCCTTTGTGAATGGATCTGCTAGATTATTTCTTGTATCAATATTCTCTACTAGCACATCACCCCTTGCTATGATTTCTCGTGTAATATGATACTTTCTTTCAGTGTGTTTTGTAGCTCTGTGAGTTCGTGGTTCCTTTGAATTAGCCACAGCCCCCGAATTATCACAATATATCGTGATTGTCTTAGGCAGCTTAGGAATCACGTCCAACTCCACAAGGAAGTTTCGAAACCATACTGCTTCTTTCGAAGCTTCAGAAGCTGCCACATATTCTGCTTCCATGGTGGAGTCCGCAATGCGCTTCTGTTTTGCACTCCTCCATGATATGGCCCCACCTCCCAATGTAAACACATAGCCAGAGGTGGACTTCTTTTTGTCTCGGTCTGCCTTGAAATCCGAATCAGTATAACCCACAGGGCACAACTCCTCACACTGATAGACGAGACAATAGTCTCTAGTCCTTTTCAGGTATTTAAGTATGTGCTTTACCGCGGTCCAATGCGCCTGTCCAGGGTTAGACTGGTATCTCGCTACCATGCCTACAGCAAAGCAGATATCTGGCCTCGTACATGGCATTGCATACATGAGGCTCCCCACGGCTGATGCATACGGCACGTTCCTCATTTTATCTTTCTCCCTTTGTATCGCCGGACACTGATCCTTGGAATGATATATGACATGCCTGAAGGGTAACAGACCTTTCTTGGCAGTTTGCATGCTGAAACGGGCAATCACAGTATCCACATATGATCCTTGAGACAAGGTCAGCATCCTCTTATTGCGCTCCCGCAATACTTTTACCCCTAGGATGTATCCTGCCTCCCCAAGGTCCTTCATATGATACTGCTCGGATAACCACGCCTTTATGCCCGAGAATACTTCCACATTGTCGCCAAATAGAAGAATATCATCTGCATAAAGTGCAAGGAACACCACGCTTCCGCTGACATATAGACGGTACACGCAACTCTCGTTTGAGCATTGTGAAAATCCATAGGATTTAATCACTTCATCAAAACGCAGATTCCATGACCGTGAAGCTTGTTTAAGTCCATACAACGACTTTCTTAGCTTCCAGACCAAATGTTCTTCGCCCTTCTGCACATAACCTTCTGGTTGTTGCATATAGATTTCCCTACCTTCTTCAAGGTACCCGTTTAGAAACGCGGTTTTGACATCCATCTGCCAGATTTCTAGGTCCTTATGTGCTGCTATGGCTACGAGTATACGAATGGACTTAAGCATGGCTACCGGTGAGAAGGTCTCGTCATAGTCTACACCTTCTTTCTGACTATAACCCTACGCTTCCAGCCTTGCTTTGAAAGCTATAATTTCACCATTCACTCCTGTCTTTCCTTTGTATATCCATTTGCACCCTATGGCTCGACAGCCATCTGGAAAATTAGTTTTCTGGTATACATCCATAGCCGTAATGGATTCTATTTCCAAATCCATGGCGATCAACCATTTGTCTGCATCTTTATCAGATACCGCCTCGTCATATGTCCAGGGATCGGTATCATCCAGTCCGTTTTCCGGGATCTAGTCAGAAGACTCTCCCACGAACATATACCTTTCGAGTTGGTGGATAACCCTCCCACTGCGACGAGGCATCTGAACCGTGTCAGTAGTTGGCACAGTACGCGTTGGTCCCATACCTTGCATTAGTGGCAGTGTTGGTATAGCCTCACCTGTTATAGGTGGATTTACCATTACACTGGGCTTTCCTGATGGAATTGCTTCCTTGTCCTCAAGCTCGTGGAGGACAATTTTACTCTTGGATCTGTGGTTTCTTACATATTCGTCCTCCAAGAATCTTGCGTTGGTACTGAAAATGACTTTTTGATTCTCAGGACAATAGAAATAACCACCTTTCGTTTGCCTGAGATATCCTACAAACAACATCTGCTTACACCTACTTTCTAACTTATCAGGTTCCTTTGTCAGCACATATGCTGGACAACCCAAACCCTCACTCTGTTCAAACTTGGCTTTCGCCCATACCAGAGTTCCAGAGGTGTTTTAGGAACTGATTTAGAAGGTACCAGGTTAAGCAATTAGGCCGCTGTCTCCAAGGCATATCCCCAAAACAAAATAGGCAAGCTTGCATAACTCATCATTGACCTGACCATTTCCAAGAGAGTTCTATTTCTTCTTTTCGCTACACCATTTTGTTGAGGGGTCCCTAGTGCAGTCCACTGGGATGTAATCCCGTTATCTGACAAGTACTGCAAGAACTCGTTACTGAGGTATTCACCACCACGATCTGATTGTAGTGTCTTGATAGTCTTTCTTAGCTTCTTTTCTACCTCAGTCCTAAACCCTTTGAATTTCTCAAAGCATTCAGACTTATGGTGAAGCAAATAGACATATCCGAATCTTGAGTAATCGTCAATGAATGTGGCAAAGTACTCATAACCTCCACGAGCTTGCGTGGACATCGGTCCACATAAGTTAGAGTGGATCAATTCCAACACACTCTCTGCTCGAGACTGACTTGCCTTAAAAGGTCTGGTCGCCATCTTTCCCTCTATACAAGACTCAAAGATTTGATGCGGTACCACTTGTAAAGAATCCAAGAGCCCATCGCATGCTAATCTTTTAATCCTCTTTAGATTGATGTGACCTAGTCTCAAGTGCCAGAGATATGTTTGATCCTCATCGAAAGAAAACTTTCTCTTTAAATGATTATTATTATTGGATGAGTTTGCAACATTCACGGAAGATTTATGCATACAATCAATGATATAGAGAGAGTCAATCAGTTTGCCATGACAGATAACACCGTTATTACCAATGATAGGAACTCCACTATAAAAAATAACTGAATATCCATCACAAAATAACTAGGAAACTGAAATTCAGTTCCGCCGAAAAACCAGCACATATAAAACATCTCTCAAAATCAAAACATTGTTTTCAAAGCATAAAGTAAAATCTCCAATGTCTACTGCTGAGACTCGCTCACCGCTGCCCATTGAGATGGTAATCTCGTCATGCTTCAGCTGCCTTATCGGTCTGAACCCCTGAAAAGTATAACAAACATGATCAGTAGCTCAAGTATCCACTACCCAAGAATGGGTAGAAACCGATGCTAAACATATTTTCGTTATAAATGCACATGACGTACCTTGTCTACCCGTGCCGAGCACTAGACAATCTACTTCACTTCGCTTCCATTTGCATGGCCTGATGACATCTTCTGCTAAATCAGCTTCATCTAACCTTTTAAGCATTTCCTTTGCTTCAGCAACTGTCTTGTCAAAAGCTGAAAAAGTTGGAGCAAATTCCAATGCCCTAAGGTTAGATTCCTCTCGCATCAGGGCAAAGAGTAACTCAGGAAGAGTCGTGCCTAGTACCGAGTGACTTGATGAAATCATCATAAGAATCAGACAGAGAGTGCAGGACAATGTTTATTTCTGCCCGCTTACTGACTTGTCCACCTCTCTTTCTGTACTTTCTCATAATTCTCATCATACTGACAAAGTGCAGAAGCAACGAACTCCCATCTGTCATCCTCTTGCAGACCAGGTCCTCCACAAGATTATAACTGATAGTTTGTCTCAGCTTCCCATAAACTTTCACAAGGTCCCTCCATATCTCAACAGCAGTTCGGAACTTCTTGTACTTGAGCTTTAATTCTCTAGATAGACTCTTCATGATGAGTCTGCGGGCAAACTCATCAGAAGCTACCTATATGTCATAGAACACTTGCTCATAACCAGTATAGTTCCAATACTTGGGAGTTAGAGGGTCCATGTAAAGTATATGGGCATGTTTTGCAGTGCAGAGTATTTCCATGAAGCATAACTTCCACTCAGAAAAATTTGGACCAGTTAAAGGGTTAGTTATTAAGAGGTTGACAACGTGAGCAATAGACATGTCTGAAAACTATAAATTAAAGCAGAAATTAAAACATAGTCGCAAACTATTGAAACAATTAAATATTGAAACCTTATGATAAAGCAATATTAATGTTTCCTCCAATTTGCCTAAGTATTACTATTGCAAGCCACACATGTGGACGTTTACAACAAAACACTTAACCAGACTGCATCTTTCAATTCCAGTCCTTTAATTCCAATCCATGCCCGAGTTCCTTAGACAAATGGAATTAATAATTGGAGACTAACTTAAGACCATATTATCCTACTGAGCAACAAATGAGTTATACTCTGGATAACATCTAAGCTAGCTTACCACCAAAGCCAACCCTCCCATATAAGGATCTATTAGAACACACCCGATCCCTATAATAAGGCTGTCTCATTTAATTCAATCCCTAAAGAACTTATGAAAACTCAATACGCAAGCTACACATGTAGACGTTTACGCATGAACTCCCACATGAAATAAATGTTTGTTTTAAGAAATCCTATCTATTAGAACTTATGAATAATAAATTAAGTAAGCTACACATGTAGACGTTTACCTAATAAATTACCCACTTCCAATAAAGGATCGCTTTGTGGAGGTCTTACTAAATTATGAGCTTAGTAATTTTTTAGTTCATAAGGTTCAATTGCACAGATTATTTTATGTAGCCATAATTATAACATTGCTAAAATTCTATCATGCATAGCATGAACCCCAAATTTATAGTTATAATTAATTACACAAAATAAATCACATAGCATGCTTTAAAGCTGTAAATAAAAGTAGTAAACGTGCTCCTATTATCTACAACATACTTATATGCTGCTCAATTAAATTAAACACATATATCATGCGAAGACAGATAATAAATCAAATTAAAAAATGTCATCGTGACCCCATGATACAAAATAGAATTAATTCTAACTATTACAATTTGAAATTAATTATACAGATCTTTGAATGGGCTCCCACTACTTGGACTGTGATTTGAATTTATTTTCTGAATCTGGGCCTCCAAGATTTGATCCATCAGAAAATTGGACAACTGAGCCAGTTAACCGAATCGCAGGCCTAGGCACACATTGCAAGCCCAATAGCCCGCGAGAACTTGGCCCGACGAGCCACCACCGGCGAACCACCGCCGCCGCTGTGAGGGCTCCCGGCATGTGCAACAGCCATGCACGTACATACATGGTTGCAGCCCGTGATGCTGCCTCCTTCAGCCGTTGCCCGTTTCGCATGCCGTCGCCCTGGCTTTCCCCGACCGTCGCCCGAACCGCCGTTCACTTTTCTTCTCCACCGTCGGCCTCCGTGACTCACCAGAATCGCGAAAGAACAGAATCAGAAGCTCGCGCGAACCACGCAAAAACCTAGGGTTTTCACACATCCGACACGTGCGCCCAGCCTTATCGCCGCCCCAGCCCGCGCTGTCCGGCCGCCGAGCCACTGCCGCACCACCTGCTTCGCCCGCCGACATCAGCATGGGGCCTGCACCTGCTGCCGGCGAGCGCGCATAGGGCCGCGCGTGCGCGAGCCCTAGGGCTTGCCGCGTCGCGCCCTAGGCCGCGCGCCGCCGTCCCGGCTGCCTCCTGCCTCGCCCCCTCGCGCTGTCAGCCTCGCCTGGAGCCGCCGCACCCCGGCCCTGCCAGCTATGGCCGCGCGGCCTTTGCCTGCGTGCGCGCGCGTTGAAACCCTAGGGTTTCCGTGCGGCTGCATCGCTGTCGTGGCCCCACCGTTCGCCGTGCCCCGTCGTGCACGGCCATGCTGCCATGTTGGCGCTGTCATGCGTCCTTGTGCAGGCCTTCGTTCTTCGTGTTCTTCATTCTTCATTTCACAGATTTAATTTTTGAAATAAAATATTACATTTGAAATATCTAATTACATTCTAAAATCTAAATCTAACCACGGATTTATCTCGTGGGTGAAAAACGAATCCATATAAAAGGGCGGATTAACCCGAGAACCACGAGGACGAAAAAATATGAACATACAATCCAAAACCCATGCAATCATTCAATAATAATTATCATGCAGATCATAGGCAATATTATTTTTCCGATAGAGCCAATTAATTGAACCTGGCTCTGATACCAATTGAAGAGATTCGTGAACTGAATCATGAAGTCCGTTTGCCTAGGATCGTTAATTGGAATATCTAAAATAAATTGCTATGCCTATGATTAATCCTAGCATGCTCCTATTGAATATGCATAAGGGGGTTTATGCGGAATACCTGGATTGCAAAACCCTGAAGAACGAGTGCGCGGAGATTCCTCTTGATCTTTCCCACGCACAAAGATTTAATTCCTAACACATTGAGGAAATAAATCTTATGAAAATAAAACAATTATTTTCGAATAAACAAGGAGAGAGAGAAGAGAGAAAATCATCCTGATCTGATCTTCTAATCTGTATCCCAACTCAATCTGAATATCAGGTGAAGATTCCCTTTAGATTCCTTGCCCGGTTGAGAAGCAAAATTTCCTCCTCGTTTATCAGATCTAGTCGATCACCACAGCTCCCAAAACCTGGTTTGCTGTGTGCAACTTATGATCTTGTGGTGTGTTGAGATCTGAGGAACTGAGGCCTATTTATAGGAAAATACTGGACTTCTATTGGGCTTGAGTTTCATGGGCCAGACTAGAGACCATAATGCAAATAGCAAATGAGGACTATCAATTAATTAATTCCCATATTCAACCCAGAATATAATTAATTAATTAATATTGATTCATTCCACCAGAGAATCAATATTGTCCTACCTATTTGCTACCACATTTTGAGGTACGGGTTGCATGGGCTCGGTATATCCTCACATTTAAGGTTACAGACATTCGTTAATTAATTTAAGCTCTGACAAGCTATTTAATTTGTTAACATCTTATATTCCTGAATCAATCCACTCAAACCTTTTCACTTATGCTTAAACTTAATCAGCCTGCAGGACTTTAGCATAACGAACCTTTTGAGCTGTTAAGGGAATGTCACCATCCTATACTGGATGTGGTTACCTAGTTCTAGTACCAGACAGTCATACACAAGCTGCTATTACCCAAGATACAGATATACAAGCTCAACTAGAGCCTTTCACTGCAACTCAAAGAAATACACAATCTGCATATACTTCTATACCTTCATATAGGCTTAGGATCTCATCAAGCCATAGAGATCTAGATTCTTTTAATGTCAGATAAAAGAATCAATCTCGACTTAGGTCCTTATCAATGTGTGCCCTACACCAACATACAAAGTCATCCAAGATAAGATGCTTATTACTGCGTATGCTGTAGCCTACACCGACAGTTTATCCTGGAACTGTCTCAGCTGTGATAACCATTTATATATCGCTAGGTCAAACTATCCATTCGATCTTCCGTGATCTTCTACACACCGTATGATCTCCCTATCAACGAGATAAGAGGATAATTGCGTTTGCGACATATGTTTGTTAATTCAGACAGGAGATGAACATACAACATTTATGATTCCCAGTATATTAACCAATCGACCTTGTACATAATATACCAATCATAATGCTTTCAGTATATAAATCCATCAAGAAGTCCCAATTGGTTTTGAACTGGGAAAAATGTTGTTTCGTGGTACATCAAGGTGTAGTACTAGGGCACAAAATCTCAAGTAAGGGTATTTAGATGGACCCTGCAAAAATTGAAGTGATATATAAGATGTGTTGTAGTATACTGTAAAGCAAACTTTTAAGCGAGCTTTGTCATGTACTTAATCTCCTGTAAATAACTGAAATAAATGTTATCACATTGTTGCAATCTCATTATTGCATGTATATCTACTTATGTTATATTGTAGACAATGTGGTGGGTGCGTCGTCTCACTGAAGATCGCATTGTTGGGTTCTTTATAAGATATAAAACGTATTCACAACTGAGATAGTTCTGGATAAACTATCATTTTAGATTGTAGTATAAACTTGAGATAACTAGTCTTGGTTATTAGTTTATGCTAGTGCGTGGTGTCGCATTGAATGGATCGCGGTGAGACGTGTTCTTCTGTTCTGACTCTATGAAGAACCAAGGTCTCGACGACTTTATTAATTCTTAACCCTAGATGTGATATTTTGATATATGCAAATGATTGTTTGTTACTTTGACTTACCATGAGTGAGAATCAAAAGGATGATTCAATATGCTCCGTATCTTGGGTAACAACATTATTTGTATGTGTTTATTTAGTATCCAGGTTGATGACATCCCCTTAAGGAGCTCATAAGTTTTATCGTATTAAACCCTGCAGGTGGAATTTATTCCGATACGATAATAATGTTGAGCGGGTACTACTTAAGGAATCCAGATATTAATTAATTAATGTTGTCAGAGCTTTTAATTAATTAATGGATGTGTATTATCTTAAACACAGGGAATTAATTAAGTCAAATAGAAGCCCTGATTCACATCGGGATAGGATGGCAGTTGCAACAGTAATTCTCTAGTGGAATAATTTAATGTTATAAGTTCAAATTATATTTTGGGTTGAATATATGTGTTTGGACTTATGGGAGGGCCAATCCTATACCTTCTAGAGATCCTTGGCCTGACCCAACTTGAAACCCTAGAAGATGCTTATAAATAGGATTTGTGGTTGAGAAAACCTAATGACTCCATAGGTTCATGTGCTGAACGACGGCTAGGGTTTATTTCTCTTAAACACTGTAGATTTGGATTTACTTTGCATCTAACGATTCGGAGGATTGTTGTCCACCCAGTATCCAATCGTGGTTTGCGTGACACAGGTTAGAAGATCTCCAGTGGAATCGATCTACAGATCTGTGTAGACTATTGGTAATCCTTGATCTTCTTGATTAAATTTTATTAAACCATGTATGTGTACATTTGGTATCCAACATCGATTGTGGGGATGAACCGCCTTCACCGGCGTGCTCTTTCAAGATGCCCATCCCAAATTCAGTAAAAGCAGTTAGAAGCTTTCTAGGACATGCTGGTTTTTACAGAAGGTTTATTAAGGACTTTTCCAAGATAGCCAGCCGCTGTCAGAGTTGTTAGAGCAGGATAGAAAGTCTGACTTCAACAATGATTGTATAAAAGCATTCAGCAGATTGAAGGCAGCATTGGAGACATCCCCTGTGATGCAGCCACCAATCTGGAATGAACCCTTTTAACTGATGTGTGATACAAGTAACTTTGTTGTAGGAGCAGTGTTAGGGCAGAGGAAGGACAAAATCTTCAAATCTATTTATTATGCAAGCAAGACCATGGATGGGGCCTAGAGGAATTACACTACCACAGAGAAGGAATTGTTGGCAGTTGTTTTTGCCTTTGACTAGTTCAGGTCCTATCTGGTTGGAGCTAAGGTGACAGTATTCACAGATCACTCTACAATAAAGTATCTGATGGCTAAGAAAGATGCAAATCCAAGACTTATCAGATGGATACTTTTACTGCAAGAATTTGATTTGGAGATCAAAGACAAAAAGGGAACAAAGAACCAAGTTGCAGATCATCTGTCAAGGTTAGAAAATCCTTTTGAAGTAGATGTTAAAATTCAGATCAATGATGGCTTCCCAGATGAGCAACTTATGGCATGCAAGGAGGATGCACCTTGGTTTGCAGATTTTGCAAATTATCTTACAACAGGCAGGAAACCGTATGGGTTGCATGGGAAGCAACTTAAAAAGTTTCTACATGATGCAAAATTCTATTACTGGGATGATCCAACCTTGTTTAGGTTGGGACCTAATCAGATCTTCAGAAGGTGCATACCAGAATATAGGATACCTTACATTTTGAATGAATGCCATGTTTCAACATATGGAGGGCATTTTAGTGGTCAAAGGACAACAACTAAAGTGTTGCAGTCAGGATTCTATTGGTCAGAAATCTTTAAGGATGCATTTGAATTTGTTAAGAATTGTGACAGATGCCAAAGAGTAGGGAATCTACCAACCAAGAATGCTATGCCCCTGAATAACATTGTGGAAGTAGAATTATTTGATGTATGGGGAATGGACTTCATGGGGCCATTCCCATCTTCTTTTGGGAATGAATACATCCTGTTGGTTTTAGATTATGTGTCTAGGTGGGTGGAAACTTGTGCTTGTGCACACAATGATGCTGCAACAGTTATGAAATTCCTGCACAAGAATATCTTTACAAGACTTGGCACCCCAAGGGCAATAATCATTGATGAAGGTACTCATTTTATTAATAAGAGTTTGTCTGCTATGCTGTCAAAGTACAACATCAATCACAAGGTCTCAACTGCAAACCATCCACAAACCAATGGGCTAGCTGAGCTATCAAACAGGGAAGTAAAAAGTGTGCTGGAGGAAGTGGTAAACACCACTAGAAAAGACTGGTCCAAGTACTTGGATGATTCTTTGTGGGCCTATAGAACAACCTACAAAACACCCTTGGGAATGTCTACTTACAGGCTGGTCTTTGGTAAAGCATGCTACCTGCCTCTAGAAATGGAACATAAGGCTTCTTGGGCAACCAAGAAGCTGAACTTTGATCCTAAGGCAAGTGGAGAGAAGAGAATCTTGCAGCTAAATGAGCTTAGTTTGCAGAGTTATGAAAATGCCAAAACCTACAAGGAAAATGAGAAGAGATGGCATGATAGCAAGATTGCAGACAGAACCTTGGAAGTAGGACAACAAGTATTGCTCTTCAATGCTAGGTTGAGACTGTTTCCTGGCAAACTCAAGTCAAGGTGGTAAGGAACATTTACTGTGGTGAAAGTCTACCCCTATGGAGCTGTTGAATTGAAAAATGAAAGCACGAGGAATGTCTTTAAAGTTAATGGTCAAAGAGTGAAACATTACTATGGAGGAAGCATGGAGAAGGGGAATGCTTCCACCCAAGTTCAGGAACCTTGAAGCAAGAGGTAACCTAAGTCATCATGAGGATAGATGAAGCACGTGGTGATGGCTTAGGGATTTACTTTAATACTGCATTTTAATTTCAGTTGACTTTTACTTTCATGCATAGTTAAGTTTATTTTTGTTATGCTAATTTTTCTGTGAAATTTTATGCTACAGCCTGTGAGTAGCATGAGTATAGGGCGAGTTAGAATTTAATTAAGTTGTAGTTCGCATTTTCTTTTATATTTTTAGTTTTTCTTTTAGTTTAATATTGTCAACCAGTATAAAAAAAGAGAATAACAGTTGGTAAAAGAGTTAAAACTGTATCAAAGGGAGGTGTGGCTGAAAAAGAGCCATTGAGAGGAGAAAGACGATGACATAAACACGCTATCTTATCCCCATGAATGACAGTTTTGACAATTTCCCTTTTAAAATTTCAAACCCTGTCTTATCAAGGAAAATTGAATGGTTTCCTTATTATTCGTGCCGGTTAATGCTTAATGTGGGTGTCTTTATAAACTGTGCATACTGCGAAAGTAACCCACACCATTACCATCTTATACGTTCGAACGAAGATTAGGGAAGAAATTGTGTTTAAAAATTGAAGTTCTTATCGTCTAACAGGTAAGTTTTCCTTCCCCATTCTTGATATTTGGTCTTGGGTCTCTTTTTTTTCTATAAATACTGATAATCACGTTCGAAAAGAAAAAGAGATTTATATGCAAGAATGTCAGGTATGGTTCTGAGAGTTCTGTTGTTTTACATTGTCGAACTACTTGTGCCTGTTTTTAGAGAAATTTATGTAGCATGTCTCTTAAACTTTGCAGTTATTTGTTCTGGGTGAAAATATGTTTAAGGTTTATGATTATCTATGCTCGTCACATGCACTAGTTCTGACAAGGAATTCTAACAATTTATGTGTATTAGAGTTTGAATATGCCCCTGTCCTGTAATTGTTATGGTGTTTATATGTAACAAATTGTGAGTGAAGTTTAATGTTTGGGGGGGGGGGGGGGCATATATCTTACTGCTGATCCCTTAAGTTGAATGAAAGGAGTTTGGGAATTGTGAGTTAGGGTTGTGTAAAAGGATTTGGTGTTGAGGAATTTCTGACTCTGAACTTTTTGCAGAACCAAACATGAGGACAAAGCATAGTGGGAAGAAAAGACCTGGTATGGAAATCGAGTCCCCTGAGCCCAGTCCTGAGAAGGCTAGTCCGGTCACACCAAAATCCTAGGGAAAACCCAAGACACGGAAGAAGGAGCCAGTTCAAGGGCTGAGAAGGTCTAGTAGGGCAGCTGTGGCCATCATGGCCCAGAGGAATGCTAAATTGCCTCCTACCAATGCAAAGAATCTAGTTGTGATTCCTGATGCACCCCAATAGAAGTCCAGGACTGAGAACACCAAACCAAAGCAGGGAAGCCCGATGGACCTGGTTAAGGCAGCCACTTCTAGGGCTAAAAGTGAAGATCGAGAAGGATCTGACATGAGTGCTAAGGATCCTACCAATGACCAACCAGCAGAATTTGAGGAGGAGCAGGTGCATGAAGACAGTGAGCCCAAGGATCAAGGGGAAGAAAACACTGACCAAGGAGAGTCTAAAGAACAGCAACAATCTGATGTTGATGAAGAAGAAGCAGAGGACAAGAATGAAAACCAAGAGGAGAAGGAGGATTCAGCAAATCATGAGGAGCTTATTCAGACAGATGCTATAGCATCTGAGCAGCTTGAGTCCGAAATAGCTGAGCAAACAAGTGCTGAGAAAGAGGACGCCCTTGCAGCAAAGAAGGACAGCTGAGCAAAGAAAAGGAAGCAAACCGATACCACAAAGGATCAGGAGGAAATACCAAGGAATCTAAAGACAGGAAAACGGAGAAAGGTCATGGCAATCAAGGAAACCGGGGAGATTTCAAGGCTTTCAGCTGACAAGGTCAAGAGAAAAGAAGTCAAGAGAAGAAAAACAAAGGTGGTGGAACTTTCAGCAGAAGAAATTGAGAAGATACCCAAGTTCTCATCTGCCCCACATAAGGCCAGGATGCAAGCCATTGCTAACCGCAAGTTCCTCCTGGAGTGTGGGTTCAGAGATTTGTCCAAGCTACCGAGAAGTGGTTAAGAGCATCGAAAACCAAGGATAGGAATCATTTGTGGGGATTCATCCTGCGCTGGTCCTTTCTCTTATCAGAGAATTCTATGCAAACTGCGAGCAGTCCACCACCGTCGACTATGAGCTCCGGGCAACTGTGTGGGGAAAGAAGGTGGTTATGAATCCTAGAATTGTGCATGCAATTTATGGCACTCACCCTCCCTTGTCGGATGAGTTCATGGATTTGCTTACTTCTGTAACCAAGGAGCAGCTGGATGAAGCCCTGCGCGTGGTGACTGTGCAGGGAGCTCAATGGGTTGATGAGTCAAAGGACAATCTCTCTGTTCTTACTAGTTTCCTATCAACTGAAGCTTACATTTGGATTCACTTTTTTAGAAACAGGATCAGCTCCACCACTCACAACACCCTGGTAGGGCAAGACATAGTCTTGATGGTCGCAACTATCTTGAAGGGAGATCCGATTGATATCGCACCCTTCATCATCGACTCCATTGCTTTCCAAGCCTCTAAGAAGAACGGGCCGTTGTTTTGCCCCTCACTGATTTTAAAATTATGTAAGAGAGCTGGAGTCCCCTTTCACTCAGACGAACCCCAGAGTGTAGCCAAAAGCTATTTCAACATTCAATACCTGAGTAAAAGGCAAGCACAAGCACAAACCCGAGCGCAGGGCGATGAGCCTGATTGAGATGAAGCTACACTGGACAATGTACAGAGGGAGCTGTTGAAGATCAAAGCCAAACAGGCAAAGTTGTTGTGCGGGTTCAAGCTAATGCACAAGGTGCTGCTGGTTATCAATGTAGGGATTTCCCATGAACCGAATCACCAAATCCAAAATAAGCCGGATCGTTTATGGTTATTGTTCATAATCCATCCATCAACCCTAGGCATGCTCCTATTGAATTTAATGCGTGGATAAAGAATTATTTAACTTAATTCCGTAGTCTCAGAAATGATCTTTCGCGTTTGTATTCCCAGATCCAGAACCAACCACGTGATATTATTAAATTTGCGGAACAAGAAAGTAGAAAACTAATTTCTAGATTCAATAATAATCGAAAAAGACAAAAGAGAAAGAATTAGGAGTTGTTCTCCAGATTAGATCTTCAGATTTATTTCCCAGTGCGTTCAGATCTACTACTGGTGAGGACTCCACAGATCTGTATTTTGAGCAGGACCAGAATTCGAAAATTCTCCTCCTCTTCTCTAGAAGTCGGCGCCCACACTCTCTCTCTCACTAGGGTTTCTGTTTTTTCAATTGTGATACAACTTGTGAAGGAGAGTTGTCTATTTATAGACCTAGGGTTGCAAACCCTAATGGGCTCCTCAGCTCAATTCAGCACACTTTCCTTGGGCCAGACCTGGGACCTAATGCAAATAATAAAGTGGGCCTATGAATTAATTAATTCTCATGTCCACAACCCAGGACACAATTAATTAATTAATTAATATTAATTCCTTTTCACCACAGAATTAATACTGACCTACCCCTTTATTACCACGTTATGAGAACGAGCTGCATTAATTGAGAATCCCCATATTTAAGGTTACCGGGCATCCATTAATTAATTGGAGCTTCTGACAAGCTCTAACTACAATTAATTAATCTCTTATTATTCCTGAGTAGTACCACTCAATCCTTATCACTCGTGCCTGAACTTAATCAGCCTGCAGGACTTGGCACGATGAAGTTTATTGAGCTACTCAGGGAATGTCCTGAAGGGATTCGTGAACTGAATCACGAAGTCCGTTTGCCAAGGATCGTTAATTGGAATATCAAAAATAAATTGCTATGCCTATGATCAATCCTAGCATGCTCCTATATTATTATGCATAAGAAGGTTATGCGGAATACCTGGATTGATGAACGATGAAGAACGCGTGCGCGGAGATGCCCTTTGATCTTTCCCACGCACCAAGATTTAATTTCCTAACAGATTGAGGAAATTAATCTAAAGAAAATAATGAGGAGAGAGAGAAGAAGAAATCCTCCTGATCTGATCTTCTGATCTGTTTCCCAACTCCATCTGAAAACCTGGTGAGGATTCTCTATCAGATCCCTTGCCCGGTTGAGAAGCAGAATTTTCTCCTCGTATCTCAGACTCTGTCGATCACCACAGCTCCCAATGCTCTGGTTTGCTGTGTGCAACTTGTGATCTTAAGAGTTATAGGTGCATTGAAGTCTGAGGTACTGAGGCCTATTTATAGGAAATTCTAGGCTTCTGTTGGGCTTGAGT
>JAPKLW010002088.1:0-52496 GCA_026898455.1 Plectranthus barbatus
GGATACAGATCAGAAGATCAGATCTGTAGGAACAGAAGGAAGCCATCATTTTGTTCATATTTCGCTTCAGATCTGAACGTTTTTCACCGTTATCATACTCCGATCTGTCCTGTAGATCAAACGGTGAAAAAGGTATAAACTCTAATCCATCTTGTACAATTAATTTTGTAGGAGCATGCATAGGCTTTGCATGGTTTATTTAATTGTATTTATTTTGATATCCTAAGAACGATCCTGCGAATTGAATAACAACTCATGTTGTTGATCGTAGACTCAAACCCTACAAAAGAGATGTCCAACAATTTAACATGGCATGCTCACAAGAGAGTCAGTGATGGCTATCTACATCACCCGGCAGATGCACCTGCTTGGAAACTTGTGGATGAAAGGTGGCTAGAGTTTGGAAATGAACCCAGAAATCTTCGGTTGGCACACTCTGCTGATGATTTCAATCCTCATAGTGTTCAATCGTCTAAATACAGTTTTAAGTCAATTATTTTTATAACATACAACCTTCCACCATGGCTATGTATAAAAAGAAAGCATATGATGCTCACTTTGTTGGTGTCGGGTCCCCGCCAACCTGGGAATGATATAGATGTATATCTCGCACCTTTGATTGATGATTTGAAGCATTTGTGAGAAATTGGGGTGGAGACGTATGATTCATATCGCGAAGTTCTATTCATGCTCCGAGTTCTCCTACTTTGGACAATCAATGATTTTCCTGCATATGGGAATTTATCAGGTAGCAAAGTTAAAGGTTATAATGCATGCCTAATTTGTGTCGACCAAACTTGTGGCCAACGTTTAAAACACAGCAAAAAAATATCATACATAGGGCATCGAAGATTCTTACCAGATGTACATCCTTATCGAAGACTAAGGTAAGCATTTAATGAGAAGAATGAATTAAGGCATGCACCCGACATACTGAGTGGCATTGAAGTGTTTGAAAGGGTGGAGAGATTGAATTGTGTGTGGGGTAAAAAGAGAAAAACCGGTCCATCAAAAGAAATTGATAAAAATAATCCTTGGAAAAAAAATCAATATTCTTTGAATTGGAGTATTGGAAGCACTTGCACATTCCTCACTCCCTTGATGAGATGCAAATTGAAAAGAATGTATGTGAACGCTTGTTTGTCACGTTGCTTAACATACTGGGCAAAAGCAAAGATGGTGTGAAAGCAAGGCTTGATCTTGTAGACATGGGTCTGAGGAGTGAGTTGGCACCAAAGATAGAAGAAAAAAGATCATTTTTGTCACCTGCATGTTATTCTCTTACCAAAGAAGAGAAACGAAAATTTTATTCTTTTTTCAGTGGGTGAAAGTGCCAATAGATTTTTCATCAAATGTGTCTAGTCTTCTATCTGCAGATGATTCAAAACTTGTAGGTCTTCAATCGCATGATTGTCACACTTTGATTCAGCAAACTACAACAAAAAAAAACTAATAGACAACACGAAAATCGCGTTGTCTATTTATATGTAGTCTATTTGGTGATGCTAATAGACAACGCGGAGCTCTGCGTCGTCTATTAATATATAGACGACGCGTTGAACCGCGTCGTCTTTTCGTTTTTTGTTTAATTTTTTAAATCCTGTAAAAATGATAAAATAATTTATTTAAATTACCCATGCACAAATAATAACAATATAAAATGACATTTTAATAATTCTCAAAATTACATGTGTTTGGTAATAATGTAGTGTTAAAACTAATTAGAACTACAAAGTAATCTAAGTACATCAAATGTGACGATAAATCTTCTTTAGATCTGCCTCAAATCGATCTGTGGTCCAGAGCTTGCTGGTGAGACATTCCGAAAATGGACTGCATGAAATCAAGAAGTCATTACTAATAGCACAACAGATTGAAATTGGAATCATAAACCAATATGAACACGACAACCACAAACCACAAACATGAAATCAAGAAGCCATTACTAATTCACATAGTCACATATTAATATCATGAAAAGAATCGGGCAGCATAATATCTTAAATGGTTCAACCGAAAAATCAACAAACCACATTCATATAATTCAAATATCTTAACAACAATCGAGAAGCATAACATCTTAAAATGATTAAACTAAAAAATTAACAAACCACATTGTCACATAATACGATAACACAACTTACCTCATTTGATTAATCAAGCAGACCAAAAAAATCAACAAATTAACCTATGAGTGTAGCAGTAGACTATAGTATACACAAGTTTGAATCATACAAATACAATACAACTATATATAAATGAAATCAAAGAACATCACACCTTTTAAGGTAGAGCGGCTGCAGACATCTACTGGGAAAAACGAGGTGATTTCAAATGTGTGAAAATGGGCAGCAACAGCAGCACTAGAGCTTCTCTTCACAAAACATGAAATCAATATGAACACAAGGGAAGGAAATACTTTAATCCTCAATTTCAGAGATAAGTCATCATTCATATTGTCATATCTGAGTAATCAAGAAGACCAACATACCTCATTTCGTATAAGTCTCAACAATGTCACACCATTCTGTACGAACTTCATTAATTTCATGTGTGTTAAACATTTTTGCATTAAACTATTAAAAATAGAAGCACAAACACAGTAAATAGTTGCAATTAGTGAATAAGCTAATGAGTTAGAGCTAAAATCAAAATCTTGTAATAAATTGATATATTTAAAATACCATATCTGTCAACAGAAGAGAATCACGAATACCATCAATGATGTCCTTCATATATCGGCTGACATAATAGCCACATTGTTGAGCATCGGGCTGCTGTGGACACTGTAGGATCGTATAGTTTAAAAGACAATTAATCCTTTAATATACAACTTTGAAATTCTTAAGTGAGACACACATACCTTAACGACTTCCCAAGAAATGCTTGTGACTTTTCTTCCTATTGAAGTATTTAATATTTTCACAGCCCTGACATTATATTCAAATTAAAAAGTGAATACAAATATATTTATCTACTTCTTTAATTTAATCGATAGCTTACTTGTCCATAATTTTTCTCCACTCAGCGAAATGAGTTGCATTTTGCAGAGGATCCAACACATACATCTTCTCGCCATATGCGTCAATGACTAATAGGATCCAATGAAAGCTAGTTTTAAAGTAAAAAAAAATTGTGAATTAGTTCTCACCAACTATAATAAACATAAAATTATTAAGCAATCACGTACCCGACGTTGCATGGCACAAAAAGAAGCTGATTTTCTAATATTTTAAATAATCTTCGGCCTACAATATTGGACTTTTCTACCAAATTATCATTACTTTGATTGAATGAGGCAGTGGGATCCATAAATCTGATTTTATGTGTAATCTTCATATCCACACTAACATTATACAAGTGTCTGGATATTCACACATGCATCAAATTATTTATGTAAAAAAATCTTATATATAATGGTAAAACAAATCATAAATAGTTAAAATAATCTTACAATATATAAACAGATATGGATGCTTCTCCGATAGGCTCCAACTCACAAAATTATTGGATGTCCTCAAGAAAAATATGAACAATCTTTTCCGCTTGACCAAAAACATCCTTGTGGAAAGGTATCTAAATATTGCAATCAGAACCGAAAACATGTGAAGCGGCCACATACAACAACCTCAAAGAAGTGGGTATGCCTTTAGCCTTCAAATCCACTGGTGATGCTCATTTCTGTACCTTTTCCTTGCAAAATAATTAATATTTGAAAATTAATAAGCATCTATAAGTAGATATAATACTTAACTATTATATATACCTTTCTTGAAATAGCTTCTACTTCATCGTTGACTAAAACTTTTACAACTTCGTTCTTCACCGAACAACTACCTTGATCATCATTCGCAGACCCTTTTTCCATCATTTGCATCACCATTTTCATTTGTTCTTCCATCATTGTCATCTCTTGTTTTATCATTAGGAGCTCATGGTCTTTTGTAGATTCTGAACGGATGCTGAGATAAATAGAGGGGGTGACATAACGTCCCACACCCTTTATACGTCCTGAACTTTCGGGCTTGCCTAGTGCTTGAGACAAGATGTCTTCTGTGTGATAAGTGCTCGAAAATGTGCCCTCAGTCTTCTGATGTATATATTCATCCTATAAAGCCACAATGATTAATTATGTAAAAACAAAGATATTTATTCAAAATTTTTATTGATACTTACAATTTTTCAGCAGTCTCAGTCATCAGTTCACCTTCGAACTCTACCTTTTTATTAGCTCATGCTTGCTTCTACAAGAGAGCTCTATCAATATCTTCATTTCCAGTTAATTCCTTTTTTGTCAACTGTTATTAGTAATAATTAGTAAGTTATATAAAATTTTACAATAAAGTTATTGAAAATATTAAAATTAAGTTACCATTTATTCTCGTAGTCCAGCATATCCTTTGCGTGACATGTGATGGGGATATATATTTTTGTCTCTCAATTTCTTTAGATCTCAACTTTCTTGTTGTAAAGTTATTGATTAATAAAAAATTCCTTATTCAAAAAATTAATAAAAAACATATCTTACCTTAGCTCTCTCAGAAATGCAACTAATAACAAAATCTTTCCAATCGTCCTGTTTGATACCTTCGCTTGGTGGTGGATTATATAACAGCTCAGGGTGATCTTCTTTTTGAAAAATATATTTTTGATAAATGTTTGATTTTCATTGACGCCATTTAGTGTTTGCTGAAGCTAAACAATTTTCCTTCCAGTTCGGAGACAAATTGAACACTAACTATAAACAGATAGCAAATTAAAAATTATAGTTAGATATTACTATAACCATAAAAAAACACTTACATCGAAAACATTACTTACAATGACGGATTCCCAAATCTTCTCCTTATCCTCACCAGGCACGTCTCTCCACTCATGATAACAAACTCTAATATTTTGTCGAGCAAGTACCCCTATGTAACTCTGTAATTCTGAAGCTTCTGGACCAATGGGCTGCCCTAAATCATTGAATTTGACATTGGTATTATCCCCCTTAGTCCTTCATATGCACAACCTATCGAGGTGCACCTTCCCTTTACTAGATCTCAAAGATTTTGAACCTTGACTAGAATCACCGGCAGAAAACATACCTGAAAATAAATTTTACCAACTACAATTATTCATTACCCAATTGAACTAAAGATGCGAATATACAACTTATGAAATGTATATATATTGATCTTACCCAATTACAATTATTCATTATTTACCCATGTTCCATCACAATCTCCACGAACACATGATATATCAACTTCATTACCCTAATCTATGTTTGGTAATCTTATGCTAAAATGTTGATGATGAATGGCAAAATCGCTGAATTCATCATCCTCAATTTCTTCATTGTAAGCTACATTTGGAGTAGCAAGCATAACGGACCAAGCAGAATTTTCAGGGTCTTAAACATAAAAAACTTGATTTGCTCATTGGCTAAGATAAAAGAATCCGACTTGAATCCTATTCTGTTGAGATTCACCAATGTAAATTCAAGCTCATCAACCTTAACCCCGTTATTTTTCTCCACTCAGCTGCATTTGAACATCTCTTTTTGAAAACTGACATAATCAAGTTCCCATATTTCATCTATAACTCCATAAAAAGATCATGTCTGAGATTATAGGATGATTATCCTCTGCGCTGGAGACTTGCATTATTTTTGCAACTACGCTTACTCCGGAGTTTTGAACAGCTCGTAAATTATCACGTGCTTTGGTGTGAATTGTCACACCATTTATCATATAAGCATACTTCATTACTCGTAAATTAGGTCCTCGAGCCAACCATTTCAATCGCTCTGAATCCAGCTTCGCGCTTGCTACCTAAATTTAATTAACAATTACAAGAGTTGTATTTTTTTTTAAAAAAAATACATAATCTAATGTAGGTAAAATTACACTTATCCTTTTTTTAAACCACGGGATGAAAGTTCGACTGTGCTCATCTTGAATCCATTTTTGGTTCAGTACTTTTCAAGGATACATATTCCTTATGTGTGCTATATGTTCCCTGCAATAAATAGTATATTAATTTACATAAAAATTTGTGAAATATGATTGACATTTTAAATTTTTATAAGGTACAGTGCTTACTCGATGAATGGGTTAACAATATCTTCATTTGTCAGCACGTATTGATGTACTTGCTCCCATTCTTTCTCATCAATCTGTGAAACTTTAGTGCTAGACAAAGGCCTACATAATTTCACATGGCGACGATGTGTGGATTGCAGTCCTATGGTCTGTATATCGGATAAGTATTCTGAGCAAAACTCCAAAGCTTTTTCTGCAATGTAGCTTTCAGCGATGCATCCCTCCGGGCAATTGCAATTTCTCACATAACCTTTCAAAACTCGCATGAACCGTTCAAACGGATACATCCACCTATTCCTCGTTGGTCCACAATATTTGACCTCACGTACAAGATGAACAGTTAGGTGGACATTATGTCAAAGAATGATGGCGAAAAATGCTTTTCAAGCAAGCACAATGTAACTGTAATGTCTCGTTGAAGATTATCTAACTTGGAGACATCAATCATTTTGTTACATAGGTTATTAAAAAAGAAGCAGAATATTGTAATATCATATGTACCAAAGTGATTGATGTCTCCAAGTTAGATGATCTTCAACGAGACATTACAATTACATTGTGCTTACTTGAAAAGCATTTTCCGCCATCATTCTTTGACATAATGGTCCACCTAAATGTTCATCTTGTACGTGAGGTCAAATATTGTGGACCAGTGTGGAATAGGTGGATGTATCCGTTTGAGCGGTTCATGCGAGTTTTGAAAGATTATGTGAGAAATTGCAATTGCCTAGAGGGATGCATCGCTGAAAGCTACATTGCAGAAGAAGCTTTGGAGTTCTGTTCAGAATACTTATCTGATATACAGACCATAGGACTTCAATCCACACATCGCCGCCATGTGAAATTATGTAGGCCTTTGTCTAGTCCTAAAGTTTCATGGATTGATGAGAAAGAGTGGGAGCAAGCACATCAGTACGTGCTGACAAATGAAGATATTGTTAACCCATTCATCGAGTAAGCACTGTACCTTATACAAAATTTAAAATGTCAAACATATTTTACAATTATTTATGTAAGTTAATACACTATTTATTGCAGGGAACATATAGCACACATAAAGAATATGTATCCTTGAAAAGTACTGAACCAAAAATGGATTCAAGATGAGCACAATCGAATTTTCATCTCGTGGTTTAAAAATAGAATAATTGTAATTTTACCTACATTAGATTATGTATTTTTTTTAAAAAAAATACAACTCTTGTAATTGTTAATTAAATTTAGGTAGCAAGCGCGAAGCTGGATTCGGAGCGATTGAAATGGAAGGCTCGAGGAACCTAATTTACGAGTTATGAAGTATGATGCTTATATGATAAATGGTGTGACATTTCACACCAAAGCACGTGATAATTTACGAGCTGTTCAAAACTCCGGAGTAAGCGTAGTTGCAAAAATAATGCAAGTCTCCAGCGCAAAGGATAATCATCCTATAATCTCAGACATGACCTTTTTGTGGAGTTATAGATGAAATATGACAACTTGATTATGTCAGTTTTCAACAAGTGATGTTCAAATGCAGCTGAATGGAGAACAATAATGGGGTTAAGATTGATGAGCTTGGATTTACATTGGTGAATCTCAACATAACAGGATCCAAGTCGGATTCTTTTATCTTAGCGAATGAAGCAAATCAAGTTTTTTATGTTCAAGACCCTGAAAATTCTGCTTGGTCCGTTATGCTTGCTACTCCAAATGTAGCTTACAATGAAGAAATTGAGGATGATGAAATTAGTGATTTTGCCATTCATCATCAACATTTTAGCATAGGATTACCAAAGATAGATTAGGGTAATGAAGTTAATATATCATGTGTTCGTGGAGATTGTGATGGAACATGGGTAAATAATGAATAATTGTAATTGGGTAAAATCAATATATATACATTTCAAAAGTTGTATATCCGCACCTTTAGTTCAATTGGGTAATGAATAATTGTAGTTAGTAAAATTTATTTTCAGGTATGTCTTCTGTCGGTGATTCTAGTCAAGGTTCAAAATCTTCTAGATCTAGTAAAGGAAAGGTGCACCTTGATAGGTTGTGCATACGAAGGACTAAGGGGGATAAAACCAATGTCAAATTCAATAATTTAGGCAGCCCATTGGTCTAGAAGAATTACATAGTTACATAGGGGTACTTGCTCGACAGAATATTAGAGTTTGTTATCATGAGTGGAGAGACGTGCCTGGTGAGGATAAGGAGGAGATTTGGGAATCTGTCATTGTAAGTAATGTTTTCAATGTAAGTGTTTTTTTTATGGTTATAGTAATATCTAACTATTATTTTTAATTTGCTATCTGTTTATAGTTAGTGTTCAATTTGTCTCCGGACTGGAAGGAAAATTATTTAGCTTCAGCAAACACTAAATGACGTCAATGGAAATCAAACCTCTATCTAAAATATATTCTTCCACAAGAAGATCACCCTGAGTTGTTATATAATCCACCACTAAGCGAGGGTATCAAACAGGACGATTGGAAAGATTTTGTTATTAGTCGCATTTTTGAGAGAGCTAAGGTAAGATATGTTTTTTATTAATTTTTTGAATAAGGCATTTTTTATCAATCAATAACTTTACAACGAATATGTCGAGATCTAAAGGATTTGAGAGACAAAAATATATAACCCTGTCGCATATCACGCATAGGATATGCTGGACAACGAGAAGAAATTGTAACTTTATTTTAAAATTTTCAATAACTTTATTGTAAAATTTTATATAACTTACTAACTCTTACTAATAACAGTTGACGAAAAATGAATTAATTGGAAATGAAGAGATTGATAGAGCTCTCTTGTAGAAGCAAGCACGAGCTAATAAAAAGGGAGAGTTTGAAGGTGAACTGATGACTGAAACTGCTGCAAAAATTGTAAGTATCGAAAAAAAGTTGAATAAATATCTTTGTTTTTGTATAATTAATCATTGTTGCTTTATTGGATGAATATATACAACAGAAGACTGAGGGCTCCTTATCGAGCATTTACTACACAGAAGACATCTTGTCTCAAGCACTAGGCAAGCCCGAAAGTTCAGGATGTATAAAGGGTGTGGGACGTTATGTCACCCCCTATATTTATCTCAGAATCCGTTCAGAATCTACAAAAGACCATGAGCTCCTAATGATAAAACAAGAGATGACAATGATGGAAGAACAAATGAAAATGGTGATGCAAACGATGGAAAAAGGGTCTGCGAATGATGACAAAGGTAGTTGTTCGGTGAAGAACGAAGTTGTAGAAGTTTTAGCCAACGGTGAAGTAGAAGCTATTTCAAGAAAGGTATATATAATAGTTAAGTATTATATCTACTTATACATGCTTATTAATTTTCAAATATTAATTATTTTCCAGGGAAAAGGTACAGAAATGAGCATCCCCAGTGGATTTGAAGGCTAAAGGCATACCCACTTCTTTGAGGTTGTTGTATGTGGCCGCTACACATGTTCTCGGTTCTGATCGCAGTATTCAGATACCTTTCCACAAGGATGTCTTTGGTCAAGCGAAAAAGATTGTTTATATTTTTCTTGAGAACATCCACCAATTCTGTGAGCTAGAGCCTATCGGAGCAGCATCCATATCTGCTTATATATTGCAAGTTTATTTTAACTATTTATGATGTGTTTTAATGTTATATAAAATTTTTTTACAAAAATAATTTAATGCATGTGTGAATATCCAGGCACTTGTATAACGTTAGTGTGGATATGGAGATTACACATAAAATCAGATTTATGGATCCCTATGTTGTCTCATTCAATCAAAGGAATGATAATTTGGTGGAAAAGTCCAATATTGTAGGCCGAAGATTATTTGAAATATTAGAAAACAAGCTTCTTTTTGTGTCATGCAACGTCGGGTACATGATTGCTTTAATTTCTCAATAATTTATGTTTATTATAGTTGGTGAGAACTATTTCACATTTTTTTTTTACTTTAAAACTAGCTTTCATTGGATCCTATTAGTCGTTGACGCATATGGCGAGAAGGTGAATGTGTTGGATCTTCTGCAAAATGCAGCTCATTTTGCTGAGTGGAGAAAAATTATGGACAAGTAAGTTATCGATTAAATTAAAGAAGTAGATAAATATATTTGTATTCACTTTTTAATTTGAATATAATGTCTGGGCTATGAAAATATTCAATAGGAAGAAGAGTCACACGCATTTCTTTGGAAGTCGTCAAGGTATGTGTGTCTCACTTAAGAATTTCAAAGTTGTATATTAAAGGTATGTGTGTCTCACTCAACAATGTGGCTATAATGTCAGTCGATATATGAAGGACATCATTGATGGTATTCGTGATTCTCTTCCATTGATAGATATGGTATTTTAAATATATCAATTTATTACAAAATTTTGATTTCAGTTCTAACTCATTAGCTTATTCATTAATTGCAACTATTTATTGTGTTTGTGCTTCTATTTTTAATAGTTTAATGCAGAAATGTATAACACGCGTGAAATCAATGAATTTCGTAAAGAATGGTGTGACATTGTTGAGACTTATATAAAATGAGGTATGTTGGTCTGCTTGATTACTCAGATATGGCAATATGAATGATGACTTATCTCTGAAATTGAGAATTAAAGTATTTCATTCCCTTCTGATCATATTGATTTCATGTTTTGTGGAGAGAAGCTATGTTGCTGCTGCTGCCGCCCATTTTCACACATTTGAAATCACCTCGTTTTCCCCAACAGATGTTTGTAGTCGCTCTACCTTTAAAGGTATGATGTTCTTTGATTTCATTTATATATAGTTGTATTGTATTTGTATGATTCAAACTTGTAAATACTATAATCTACTGCTACACTCATATCAAATAGTTTCAAATAATGACCTCCACGAGGGTCTTACGCCAAGTACAACTTAGAACACAAACACGAGTTCAAATTTTAAGAAACCAAATTGAGTCTATGTACTCACCATTTCCTAAATTACTCTCTTCCCCCTGATTTTCATCATGAATATCATGCTCATTTTCTAAATGTTCATTCAAATTTTTAGAATTTAAATCATTCACGACAAGTGGTTGCTCCACCTCAAACTGAGCACTCTCTGATTCATTATCATTCACAGGCAAAGAAGAAGAAATAAAAGGAAATTCAGTTTCATTAAACACAACATCCCTGCTAATTATGACCTTGACACCTGGTTCAGAATAACTCCATAATCTATATCCTTTGACTCCATCATGATATCCTAAGAAAATGCATTTATTAGACCTAGGTTCAAGTTTATCCAATTTCTGATGCAAAAATGCAGAACAACCAAACACTTTAAGATTAGTCAAATCAAGAGGCTTTCTAGAAAATATGGATTCAGGGCATTTCCCTTTTAAAGGGACAGAGGGTGACCTATTAATCAAATAAGCACCAGTATGAATTGCTTCCCCCCAAAACTGCTTAGCTAGGCCAGAAGTGGCCATTATGATTCTAACTCTTTATAAAAGAGTTCTATTCATCCGTTCTGCTACTCCGTTTTGCTGAGGGGTATAGGGAACAGACTTATGCCTTCTAATACTTGATTCAACGCACAAGTTATCAAGCAAGGCATTGCAAAATTCAAGTCCATTATCAGTTCTTAACGTTTTGATTTTCTTCCCAGTTTGGTTTTCTATCAAAAGATTCCAATTTTTAAACTTTTCATAAACATCAGATTTATGTTTTAACAAAAAAACCCACACTTTTCTAGAATAGTCATCAATCACAGATAAGAAGTACTTGTTTCCCCCCATGAGTATGAACACTAGCAGGACCTCACACATCAGCATGAAAATACTCAAGTGAGACATAACCATTATCAATTTCATTAATGGACATGAAAAGATTTTTATAAGGAGAAATGTGGAAGGTGCATCCAGAGTCAATTAACCATTGAGTTTCATTCACAGATTCAGAAACCCAATTAACAGAAGAATAGCAATTCATAGAAGAGACCATAAAGACATCACCTAAAGCATCGTCACCACAAGCAACATTATCACATTCATCATTATTGTTCTTACGAGGCTTAGGGCATTGCTTCATAAAATGACCAACTTCATTACAATTAAAGCAACGTCTACCCTTAGGTTTAGAATTAGACCTACCCTTACTATGATTCTTCTTCTTTGCCTTTGATCTTCCCCTCACATGCATGATCTCATCGGAACCCTTGTTCCTACCCCCCCCCCCCCCCCGCATGCTTCAAGTCTAATTCCTTGCTTTTCAAGCTATTAACTATAGTTTCTATAGTCATAGAGTCCCTACCATATTTGCTAGCAGATTTCAAATCACTGTAATCATTAGGAATAGCATTAAGCAAAATATAAGGAGAGTAATTATCAATGCTTGTGTCACCAGTATGTTTTATATCTTTGACCAATTTTGTGAAAATATCAAGGTTCTCATTAATGTCCTTAGTCATATCAAGTTTGAACCTAAAAAAAATTTCAAACAGATATATCTTACTGGAGAGGGAAGTCACAGCATACATTTCTTCTAATATTTCCCATAATTCTTTAGCACACTCTATGTGCTCAACTTGTCTAAGAACAGAATCTAAGTAGGCCTTTGTCACCGCTTTAAATACTCTTTGCTGAATTAAAACACATTTGATTTTCTTTTTCCAGATATTATAATCCGTTTTACCATTAAATGACATCATCATATACGAATTAGAGTTGGAACTAGAGGCCATGATGCACTCAAGAAGAAAAAACAAATAATCCGCAATTAAAGCAAACGACAAGCAACCACACACGCAGAATCACACAAGAGAACAAACAAGCAACAAGAGGTAAACACCAGGCACAAACAACTCGGTTAAAGGAACCTGTTAACCAATTTTCAGAAATTAATCACAGAAGATAAATCACGAAAAAATAACAGACCGGAAAACAAGAAATATGCAGCTCAAGTGGAATAGCACAGCGGAGACAAAGTGCGAAAACCATAAACAATTAGCACAAAAAAAAATCCTAGCATGCAATTTCTACCAGCAGACAATCTCAATCCTACGGCGCCAGTCGGCCGATCTAGGAATTTGAAATAACTGAGAGGTTTCAGCCTATTTACCAGAGCGGAAGCACTAGGTGAGGGCTTTCCGACCTACCTCACGCGTCCCTGGGGACGCCGACGACGAGGTGTCGCTACCACGACGGGAATGCCCCAGCAAAACTTCCCACTCTCACCCCCGTGGCTCTGATACCACTGTTAGGGGATCGGAGAGAGGACCACCGGGGATTCTTTCGCCCTAAGTCGTTGCACGAACCCGTGGGGCTGCAGCTTGGCTTTCTTCGAACTCAGCGCAGCAGCTCCTACTTCTTGTACCAGCTGCAACAATGGTTGTCTTCTCAACCTTCAGTTGTCCTCTAACTTCCAATCAACCTGCAACACAAACAAGAGGGTAGGTAGTTAGAGAATAGGAGTACAAAGGAAGAGAACTTACCTGCACAGCAGAGCTGCGATGAAGACCCAGCAGGAAGACAGCAGCAGTCAGCAGGTAGCAGCAAAGTTGCTGAAAGTTGTTGCCGGCTGGACGTCGGCGAAGGCAGGGGCGCCGCAGCAGCGGCGCTGAACCGGACAGCAGGCAGAGGTGAGAAGGAGATAGCTCGGCTCAGATCTCCCTTGTTTAATCCCCGATCAAATCACCCCGTCAACTCCTCGGCCAAAGGCGCAGTTGAGAAACCCCTCTCTCTCTCTACTCGGTCTCTACCCTTCTCTGCGGTGGCGCGGCAGTGGAAGGCATTGCGACGATGGTAGATGAGTGAAGGTGAAAGAAAGGTTCAACGTTCTCTCTCTGGCTGCGCTCTCCAAGATGTTCCAATTCAAAATTGGGGGAAAGGGGAGACAAGTAGGGAAAAGAACAAACCGGATCAAATTCGGGTCGAGAGATATTGGTTGGGAAAAACATGCCCATGTATCAAAGTTGCCACTATGGGCCAACAATTTCTACAGATTCAAGGAAAGTTTACGAATTTTTCATGAGTGTTGTAGTTATGAGAAGTTTAATTGGCATTTTATCATATACAATAATACAAAGTCTTTTTGTAAAGTAGAATTGGCCTTTCATCATATATTGTTTTTTGTAGACAGAATTTTCTTTAAAATGATAATGCGTTAATTTAAATTCATATATCTAGATGTTTTGGAGAAAGCTCGAACATATAACCTCTTATTCAAAAATAATTTATTTTCACCATTATACCTCAAACAGGGGACAAAGATAGAAATGTTGATGGTATCTCTCAATCATGACTCAAATATATATAATTCTTGTAAGGCAAATTCTCATATGAGACGGTCTCACTATTTTTATTGTGAGACGAATCTAATGATATATTTTAATTCATTAAACTGATGTATTTCCTTATTGCAAATGTGCATTTCTTTGTTGCAAATAATGTAATTTTTTATAGCTAAAAAATAATATATTAAAAATAAAATAATGTATTTATCTTATTGAAATGATGTATTAAGATCCGTCTCACAATAAAAAATAATAAGACCATTTCTCAGGAGACCAACTCTTGTTGTAATTATATTAAAACGTCCTCCGCAGTAATTAGAGTTGTGAAGCTCAGTAATTAGAGTAGTGAAGCTTTTCATAATCAAGAATTGATAATATGATTTGGGGTCATCTACCAACAACACATCATATTACCTACAAGGACATCTTCATTAATAAATATAATAAGTTTTAACAAGATTCGAAACTACTCATTGTACTACAATTTTTTTATTTTAAAAGTTTGTTTTTGAAAGGTTTCGACAGCCTATCAAAAATCAGGAACAACTAATTAAGAATATTGTCCAAGAAATTCATACATAATTGCATATTAACCGAAATATGGATCATTATTGTCAATAGTTATTTATCTTTGATAATATGTTCATTGCCCCAAAAATATTAATCAAATACATAATACATGACGAAAATCCAAGAAAAACTGAAGCTGGAAATGGAAGCAAAAGGGCAAAGTAATATTTGATTAGATGAGTTGGTTGAAAAACAAAGAGAGATGCATGCATTCGCAAGTAGAGAAATATATGAAGAGAGAAATGTAGCAGGTTGCATCCTTCATTATGAATGGGGTGGTTGCAGTCGAGGTCGAGGCTGTTGATGAGAGGGAGAGGCATCAGCATCGGATCGACGACGCTTTTCACCCGACTGAGGAGGAGGATTGTTTTCCTCTACCATCGTCTCCCAAACTGGATGAACAAATTAAAAAAGATGCCGATGAATTAATGTGTTTTTCTTTGATCAAAATCAAACATATAAAGGAACGTCGTCTATTAACAACGAGATATATATATTACTACCTTGGTGAGTCCAGGTGCGGGGAATGTCGTATCTTTGAGCAAGAAAGGCCTCTGTTTCCATTTTGTTCATGCCCAGCTCCATGTAATAAGATATAAAGGAACGCATCTGTGACTGAACAACTTAATTATGCTTTCATTCCCTTATTTCAAGATTAATTGGATGGACTACGTACAAAACTTAATTACCTCATATGATTTGTCTTCTGATTCTGGGACTGGGGGCAGTGATGATCTCTTCGTCTTGTTCATTTCCTGCACACTTGCATGTACTGTTAATTAATTCTATCAACTATCAACACTGATATCTACAATTAACAACCCTTAGCTTGTGGCATTTTTGAAGATTATGTCATTGTCAACAATTATTCAACAAGCAAGCATGTTATATTCAAGAACTAGCAATAACAAGGAGCAGATGCAGCTATATACAACTATATATATACACACAAAATCAACAAGAGCAGATACCACTCAAGGATTCTTGATTCAAGAAACCAAACCTCCAATGGAATGGGAAACCCAAATCACAATCGCACATACTCAAACAAGTCACTTTATTTGTGTTGGCAATATTGAAGAGTAAAGAAAGATGACATTGAATGTATAGGAATGAAAAACCAACGTAAAACTTCGACCCAAAAAGTTTGTTTTCTACTCGACTCGTAACCTCCCAAAATGAATACAAAAATGGCAATGCTGATGGCCAAAGCTATCAGAACTTGATCCAATAATTTAAATTCAAGAGAAGAAGAATGAGGAAGAGGCGAACCTGAAGAAAAACAGAAGGGCTTAAATGAAGAAGGAAGGAAAGTAGGAGAGGGAGGAAAGTGGGAATTAATGTGTATGTTGTGTTTAAATTTCAGTAGGAGGAGTCGTTATATATTTGATTTGAAGAGGGAAATTCTCTCTCCGATCCTCATTATTCAACCGACTTTCTCCTCCCAAATGAACCCTTTATTTTATTGTTTTGATGAGTTGATTTTTGGATTTAATCAATCAAATTCAAGTTTTAAAGTTCTATTAATCATATATAAACCAAAAAAAAAAAATCAAAATTCTACGAGCAACATTTCTTTTTTATATTTTTAATAAATTTGTCATTGATATATACTACGTTCCCGTAAACTACAAAAAGCATTGATGAAAACGTCCAAAAATCTGTTATTGCTTTGCGGCATTTGCAATAAGCAATATTTAAGAGAAAAAATGAATCAACCATCTTTTGCATTCGAAGGTTTATGAGGGTGTAAAACTTGTTAGATGTTAGTCTTGCATTTAAGGGACCTAATGCATAATCGGTTTAGGCGCCGGAGACTAGGTGAGGCCTGTGATGAGCTTATTTGTTCACTTATTTAATATCTAGATTCCCTTATTTTTAAGACAAAAACTTGCGTTAGGCACGCCTAAACGGTTTAGGCCGGTTTTATCCATATCCAAATGGGTTCGCCCATCCCAAATAGGGTTTATTAATCCCCAATTAGGGTATATTAGATGGGTTTGGCTTGGGTTAATGGATAAAATCCGCCTAAACTGTTTAAGCGTGCCTAACCTGAGACCTTCCCTATTTTTAATGTTTAAATGCTTAAAATTATGTAATATTGGTTGCTTTTGTGTTTTAAAAGTCAAAATTTAAGCTCAAGTACACTTTGTTATATTTATGAGCATTTTGGATGATTTCCGAGGAACAAGCAAGAATGTGCAATCAAGACTATCAAGGTCTCGCCTTAAGCAGATATTGTAGCTTAGTCATGCCTTAATAAGACACCTTGTCTGCATTATGACTGAAAAAGGAAGGTTGTAGATTTTCCATGAATCGGGATCTGGAATGTGGATCTTCAAGGCTTGTCCGATTTTGTTTGTTATGATTCGTAATTAATATTTCTCGACATTAAAGGACCTATTTTAGGGATTTTTCATTTATTGTTACCATTTCATTAGTTTAAATAGAATTAGATTAGGTTAGAAACTTTATTTTTGGATCCTCACCCAATGAGAGCAGTAGTTGCATAAGATTCCTATGGTGTTATTCACCTTCATATATTGCTAAATATTGTTTCAAGTTAAGGTTTTTATCTAGATTTTGTGTTTATTCGAATTGTGAAATTATGATTTTCTTGTATGTTTGGTTTTGATTATTAAATTGATTTCAACTTTTCTTATTTTTATTAATTTTTTAAAGTATTAATTTCTATCTATTTTTTACACCTTTTGAAAAAAAAAAAAAACCTTTTTAGGAAGTGTAGATTGAAGATCGGATGGTTGTGGTTACTTTGCAACTAACTTTTAACTTCAGACATCTCACAATTATTTGTGTGAATCAATTATGAAGAGTTGGAAGTAGAATTAAGCATGCCATTCTAATGGAGATCTGGGGACTGAAAGAAGGGGATTAATTAAAAATCAACTAGTATGGCACCCGCACGATGTGCGGGATTATTTAGTTTTTATTAAAAATTATTTGTACATTTATATTAATATATAAATTAATAATTAAATAAAATATTCATTAAATATTTAATAATTTATATTTCAACAAACTAAGATGTCCCTGACATCGGAGCGACGTGATTAAAGCACTTTGTCTATGATCAATTTTGCATAAAATTAATATGAGGAACGTACACCATTTTATATTGAAATTATTTACCCCATTTTTCAATAAATGAAATAAAATTACAAAACAACATAAATAAATAATTCTTATATATTCTGAAACATTTTATTATATACAACATTAGCAATACATGACACACTAAGGGGGCGTTTGGTTGGTGGGTTTCGGAATGAGAGAATGGAATGATTCCGAAACTCACCGTTTGGTTAAAGGGTATGGGAATGAAAAAATGGGAATGATACCCAAATAGTTGGGAATCACCAAAACCCTCCAAAATGGTGGGTTTTCATTTTCATTCCCATATCTCATTACCAAAATCATTTATTTCATATTATAATTATTTTCTTATTTATTTATTTTTATAATATTACTCTAAAATATTTTGATAATTATATTATTTTGTAATATTATATTAAAATAATATTATTATTATATTAATAATTTATTTTTATCTTAATTTTATATTTTATAAAATAAATAAGAATATAAATATATTATTTATTTATTTTAATATGATTATATTTTCTTAATTTTTAATTATGAAATTAATTATTTATTTCTTATTTTTTTAATTCATCTTATTTATAATTATTTTCTTATTTATTTACTTTTTTTTTATAATTATATTATTTATAATATTATTATAAAATCAATCATTTATTGTGTATCTTATTTTTATATTTTATAAAACCAATAAGAAGATAAATAGATTATTTATTTATTTTAATATAATTTTATTTTGTTATTTTATTATTAAATTAATTATTATTTGTATAACAATTTAATTATTTTATAAACCTATAAACTTAAAAAATAAATCATTAGAATTGAAAATGATTCCAAAACCCATCTAGTAAACCAAACATCAGAATTGAGAATGATTCCCAAAAATCAAACTCATACCCATTCCCTCTACTATCAAACTCATACCCATAGTGATTCCCGACGGTTAAACCAAACGCCCCATAAGATTATCATCATCACTTGCTAATATCTTAAGTCCGCTTATGATCGTAACTTTAGAAACAACAACATATAATTGACCATGAGTAAATACATGTTTCTTCAATAAAATGCCAACATGTGATTAGGATTGACCTTGACTCTTGTTAATAGTCATGCCATATGAAACAATAAAGGGGAACTGTCTTCTCTGAAACTTGAATGGTAGATATTTATCATAAGGCGTCAGAGTCATTCTAGGAATAAAGACAATTTCACCAAAACTATTTTCGGTCAGTATCTTCGCTTCATTAACATGATTGCCAAGCCTGGAGATAATTAGACGGGTTCCATTGCACAATCCAGTAGCACGATCTATATTTCTCAGAAACATAATAGGAGTTCTCACCTTGAGTGCCATCTCATGATTTGACAATCCCGTACATTTCAAGCCATTCAAATATTCATGTGTAGGCAAATCAGTCAACACATTCATTAATCCATCTGATTTGCACATACTGTTTGAACTTAAATATACCCTATTATCAGAGGTATTACGATCCATCATATATTGATTCAGAGAATCAACGATATCTATTGTTTGAGCTAGAATAGCTCTATCTTGCAAATATGACAAATCATTATTGCAAGATAATGTAATAGGATACGTGCTTTTGACAATTGTCTTTATAGGGTCTCCAGAAAAGTTTAGGTGAATATCACTATACCCTATTGAGTGAAATTAAACTAATACTTATTATTAGGAGTAAACATAATGATGTGCAAGATCAAATATATAAAAGGAGTAGCATACCTTCTGTAATATTAACATGAGTCCTAGCAGTGAATCGTGTCACACTATTTGCTCCTCATAATTTGTCAGTACTTCTCCATGAGTCTTTTTTATCAGGTAAATTTTCATCATTCCAATTAATAATCATCAGATTGATTGCTTGATGAAATATTAAAATTGGGGACACCATGTTGATGCGATGTGGTTTGTAAGGGCAAATCCAAAATATCCGCAACTGACAAAAAAAATTAAACAATAATTTTATTATATAACATATAAAATCAATGGAGAAGTATAACAAATGCATCTTTTCATATATTTTTCAAATTCATTTGTTGTACATTAAGGAAATCTGGTTGACTCATTCCTGGTTACTCGAAGTGATTTGGGATTCGAATTCAATGATACAATAGATGAAGAACTAACATTCGCTGCTATTAAAGATGTTAGTTTTCTCAACATATGTTAAATAAATGTTATATGCTATTTTATTGTCATAATTTTAAAAATATTTATATATACACATACCATTGATATTCTGACCAAATAATCGTACCGAATTGGTCCAAGATTAATTGATTTTTTCCTATTACATTGATTAATTAATATTAGAAAAATAACATATTATTTAGAAAATAAAATAACATTATCATACCATTCGTCACATCAGACATTGATGAACATGCAACATCAGTAACATATCTCATTCGCACTTCATTGGAGGCCACATTAATTTTTATTAAAAAAAATTATAGAATATTAGAATATTATTCTTTCAATCAAACAAAAGTAATTGTTGGACTATGATAGTAAGTCATTGAATGATATTGTGTGTTTCAATTGGTTGTACATATTATATCATAAATGGATATTTGATTCCAATAAAATATGGTGCGAAATAGCAATTTCATAAGAATACATATAACACTATTATTCTAATAATTATATTAGTTGTATTGATAATCTAAAAACTTATAAGAATATAGAGAACGTACCATTTGTAATATTACGAAGCAACGATCCTCAAAGTTGAGCATACCAAATTGAAAAGAATCTAAACACAATCACAATTATGTATGAAAAGAAAATAAAAAAGTTATATAGGATCATAGTAAATTAAAACTAACATAATGCTAATAATACGTCATAATTATTTAATTCGTTTGTAGAAATAAATTAAACTAATATTATTTAGTAATGTATATCTAATAATAAGAAATATAATATTTATATTAATACGAATTTTAAAGTAGAAATTAACTAAACTAATATTATTTTTGTAATGTATATCTAATAATAAGAAATATAATATTTACATTAATAAAATTAGTCACAAATTATTTTTTTAATATAATTCTTTATTTTAAAAAAATAAAAAATATTATTTAGTTTTATTATTTTATCTTTATAACTAAATATAAAATAGATTGATTCTAATCATAATTTCCATTTATTTCTTTATAACCAACAATAAAATCAAAGGATCTAAATATGCTTTACATAAAAATATTGATATAAAACTCCAAATATTCGATAAATTAGGCGAAGTAATCAAAATCCCGTAAATAAATGACCTCGTCACATTTTTATTTTTTTTTCATTGTTAAATAACTTTGTTCTGTAAAATAGTTTCATAGGATACTTTTATATTATTAGAGAACTTGTGTTTTTCCAAAATTGTTTTCAAATAAATTTAGCCAATAATTCAAATAACATATAATTTTTAGATACATTATTATTTCTGCAATAATCTCTTTTAATTATTTTTCATCTTTTGTTGATTCTTTCCCATTTATATCGAAAATTTAACTGTATCATGTCATTTGCAATTTGCCAATGTATTAAAAGGTAACATATTTAACAAAAAATTGCAGAAGATAAATTAAAATAATATTATTTCTAAAAAATACCAAAACCTAGATTCCAAAAAAAAAAATCTACCAGAACAATCAACTAATTACTATAGTTTCTTATAATCGGAGCCTTCGTTTCATCTCTTTCTCCACAATCTTAAATCTATAACTCTTACATAGAAAAAAGATGAATAATCAACATGAAACATCTTAATTTTCTCAAATCATATAGTGATAATTTTAACTATTTAAACATATCGAGCTATATGTATAATTAATTTGAACCTTTTTTCTATCACCATAAAAAGAATTTGGAGACATATACAATCTAACTCAAAATATGCAGCATATTTCGAATAAAGATTTTAATTAAAAGAGTAAAACCTGGGCTTAAAACCTAGGCTTCAATGGTGTTCTAGAGTTCTCCATGGAAATCAGTGAAAAAGTGATATTCATAATAAATTGAACTAAAAAAGATAATTATATATAGATGGGGAAATAAGTTTCAAAAGATATCAATATCTCAATACTGTTTAAATCTGACTATATTTGAGGAATATAGTTAATAGGCTAAGAATAATTAAATTGATATGTGAATTAAAATAAATAAAATTTTATTATTAATTGAGTTAAATAAGTTAGTGCGTTAATTTTAGTGTAAAAATTAACTAAAAGAACGGTGGAAAATAAAAATCAAGCTAATTATATTTTTATTAATATATAGATAGATTTAAATAATTTATACATTATAAATAACTAAATAGAAAAAAATATATATATATATAGGCATATCATTGAAAATTTTAAAAGAAAGTGAAAAGATTTGGGAATATCTATTACAATATATTTATATATGTATGTTAGTTACTTTATGGTTATTATATCAACTATATTTTAGTTATTTTACGGTATTTTACATATTTGTCCCCCGGTTTTATTTTAATATATATATAGATATAGATTTTCAAGTTTTTAGTTTTTAATTAATTTAAGTTTCGAATTTTAGTATTTAGTTGCCTTAATTTTCGTATTTTAATATCTTAATAGATTTTATATGGTTTTTAGATTTATTTTCCTAGATAGAATAAATTTAGAGATTTGATTTTCTCCCTATAAATAAGATTTCATTAGGGGTGTAATCGAACCGAGTCGAGTCGAGTAGTGTCGTGCTCAAGTTTGACTCATTTAGTTTCGAGTCGAGCTTCGAGCTTTGAGCTTTTTAATCGAATACTTTAATGTTCACGAACATTATCGAGCTTTTATCGATCCTAAACGAACTTTCTAAATTTAGAATATATTTAAGATTTTCATTATTATTTTGAAGAAAAGGTTATTTATTCCAAAAAAAATATCATATTCATGCTCATATTCTAAATATTTTTCATTATTAGATAGATTTATCATTATTGTTACTCTTAAATTATGAAAATATTATTTTTATAAAAGTAATTATTTTATATTTCTTACTAATTTTAGCTAACGAGCCTGCTCACGAGTCGAATACTATGATGCTCAAGTTTGGTTCATTTAATAAACGAGCTTTACTAAACGAACTCGAACGAGCTTTTATCGAATCGAGATCCGAGTAGCTCACGAACAGTTTGGTTCATTTACAGCCCTAGATTTCATATTTCCATTGTAATTCAGTTTTCAATTTTAATAAAGTTTGTGAGATTATTTCCTCAATTATTCTGAAAGCTCACGAGTTCTAGAAACTCTAGAATTCAAAAATTCTAACTTATCAAATGAAATTTCGCAGCAGTGTGTGGCGTCTTCGCTATATCATTCGTTGTGAGCCGAGTTGCTTTTGAGTCGTAGGGGCTCATTTTCGTTCTTGCCTATGGTTGTCTGAGGGTCGAGTTCATAGGCGTTGATTTCCCATCGTATTTGTTTGAGTCGTGTCAACGTGCATTTCATGTTCGTCGATTCTGGGTTGCGATCTAAATCATCCTGGCGAGGATCGTATCATTTGGTTATCCACAGCCACAGGTCGTGTTCTTCCTTTTCCTTTCCTTTAATTTTCGTGTGAGTGTCAAAAAAAATCAAGTATTGCTTTGTTCTTGTTTTGTGTTCATCCTTTTCAGCGTCGTGATTTTAGGGTTTTTTTGTTTCGAATTGTTTGTGTCGTTGCGTCGTGAGTCGAAAACTATAGGGTTTGGTGAGTCATATCTGGTTAGGCATATCATATTAAAATCTATTCATCCATATCTAGTCAAATCTATCAATAGTATCAAATATTTTCGTATCTTTTCTGGCTAGATTTATTTTTGCCATAACTTTTACATACGGTGTCTATTTTTGGCTTAATTGTGCTTTTCAAAAACGTATTGGCGAGCTCTACAAAACTCATTGTTTTGTCATGGCATAAGGTGCTTTTGGCCAAATTCTGTCGTTTTCGATCAGTTATTGCCCTCTGAAAGTTTTTCCCAAAAAAAAAAAAAAAGTTTCAATCGTTTTTTGTCATTTACCTTCCTAGAGTCTTCTGAAATCTTTCCGTTGCACTGGTTTGTCAATTTAAAGTTTGTGGAATTTTCTAGAAGTTTTTTAGTTCTTCAGAAGGGAGAAAAAGAGTGGTAAAATGCAAGAGTGAGTGAGACTATTAGAGGAATTAAAAGTCGTACATACTTAATATGTTGTTTAATTTTTAAGCTTAAACAAGTTGGAATATTGAGAAATACAAAAAAATATATTTTTAAGTTGATGAATACATAAAGTTTTAAAGTGTTTTGATTTTTTTTTTTTTTTTGAGAGAATAAATATTGTGCATGTTTTTTATGTTTAGAAGGTTAAAAGAGAGGAAAGTTTTTAATAACTTGAATAGTCCTTACAAAATGTATTTAAAAAAAAAAAAGAATTTATAATTTGTTGGTACAATGAGCTTATTAGGAAAATGTTAGGGTTAACATCAAGATTTTTTAGTCCAAAAAAGATTTAACCAAAATGGACTGAGACGGAATAACTTGCAATTCAATAGGACTGATATTCAAATGACATCCCAACCCGTTCTACAATATTTATTCAAAAGAAAAACCCGTGCTACAATATAAAATTATTTTTAAATCATCCTATTGTACAGAAAACAAGGTGATTCTTTTTTTTAATAGAAATACATTAATTTAAACTCGCGTGCAAAAGATTAAAAAATTTTGAATTTGTAACGTTTGGTTATGGGCAAGATGCTTTCACGAAAGTCAAATCTACCATGTGTTTGCTTGAGAAGTAGATTTCAAGTCCTTTATTCCATAATATTACAATTATAATTTAGCTTTTTTTCTCTTAAAATATAATTTTGAATCCTTTCAAATTCAATTAATAGATTGGAACAAGATAAATTTTTATGAGATAATTAACTATTATCGAATACAAAATTATGAATTGTGTGATTATTAATTATAAAAATAATATTAAAAATTTAAACTAGGTATATGAAAGCGGGCATCTATAATTTTGTTCATTCTCTCGATAAACATGTTATAAATGAAATAAATTTAATTAGATAAAAGTAAAAGAGGATATAATTCAAAGTGTAATACTGATAAAATATGATTTATAAACTAAGAGGGACCAATCCGTCCCGTTAGAATCGGTTCACTTACCAAATCGGGCATCCTAATCGAATTGGCTCATTTCTAAAAATGTCAATTTTTTTCACATTCAATAATAAAATATGGGAAGGTCTTGGGTTAGGCAGGCCTAAATGATTTAGGCGGGTTTTATCCATTAACCCAAGCTTTAGACGGATTTTATCCATTAACCCAAGTCCAAACCCATATAATATACCCTATTTGGGATGGGTGAACCCATCTGGGTAGGATAAAACCCGCCTAAACCGTTTAGGCCTGCCTAACGCAAGTTTTTGCCATAAAATATTAATTTCACTCTCAACTCATTCTACACTCACATTTCTTAATTCCCGTGTCAAAAAGAATTGGGGCAATTAACACGGGACGAAAGTAGTACATATTAACTACTCCCTTTTAGGAGTAAATCACAACAAGATCTCAAAATAGTTTAATTATTAATTCAGGTTTTAAATGATCTCTACTTGATATTAAAGTACTGGATTAAGAATTTTATAAATTTTCACGTATGGCCCGAAATTTTTTTAAGATCTTTTCAAAAACTGAATCGACAATGTTCATAATTAATATATTGTGCTTGCATTGGTGTTAGGCTTAGTAAATACTTCCTCCGTCCCGGCTTAATTGTTTTGGGTTGACCGGGCACAATAATTAAGGAGTGTTGATTGTAGAATTATTATTTTATTGTTGAATATGAAAAAATTCACTTCTTTTTTAGTAACGAGATAATTGAGTTGGGACAGAAATTAAGCTGGAACGGAAGGAATAGTAATTGAGCACGGGTCAAAGTGATTAGTACTCAAAATTAGGAGCGAGAATAGTTATAGTTAGAGTAAATTTAGACGTGTGTTAGCTCCTGATTTCATATAATGTGTGTTCAATATATTTAAAGGAAATTAAGGCATGCGTAGGTGTGGATATATAATATAATTAATAAAAGAGTTGATTTTCCGATTGATTAATCGATGGAGGCGATCGCAATAGGTGACGTAGTAATCTGGCATACGTTGACGATAAGGATGAACTCCGGTCAAAGCGTCTCCGTCCACTCCCTTGCCGCCGCCAAGAAGCTAGCTAGGTCACATATCCCGGCGACTACGTACGTCTCCGTTCACTCCCTTGATGATATCCTTAGACTATCTCCGATGAACACCGGATTCTCCCGGTGGATCTCCAACCCACTCCTCTGTTGCTGCCTGGGAACGCTTTCTTTCCCGTTTATGAATTGAATACTACTAGTCTAATTAACAAACGCTATCCCTATTTTTGTTTTAATAGGTATACATTAATCTTGTGAATTATTGACTAAATTTATTGTTTTCATTTATATATTTGCACAACGAAATATAAATTTTAAAAAAATACGTACTATTGAGAATATATATCACATAAAATATATAATTCCAGATCTATTGATTAACCTGATCGATTCAGTTCAAATGATGATTTGAACAACCTTTGAAGAGCTAGAGTTGGCTGAGACTCATGACACTCAGGTTAGTAGGTTACCGAATCTGATGGATTAAAACCACACCAAAAGTTCCCTGTTATATATATATATGTATTCAGTACTGCTTTTACCCATCTTAATTATTGTCTCCTCATGCACACCAGGAGCATATATATCAATCTTGTACCATTCGAATGCACTTCTCTTGAGGCCGTTACAATCCTAGAATACGATGAAATGTCACTGCCCAACTCACTAGCTCTGATTAAGACAGTCAAGATTTTGATTTCTATTATTGTCTGTTGGATTGCATGTTACTTGTCGAACCACATTATTATATTCTTTTAGACCCCTTAGTTGTTGATGTTGGTTCCTAAGAAACTTGATTTGGTTGTTTTGAAAGATGTAAAGATATTAGGGATGATATTGTGGACTGGAATAGGAAATGTTAAAATAGATTTCAAAAACTTGTACTTAAAACTGCATTTTAGGGAATTACTTGATTAATGGAATGGTTGGTTTGGAGCTGGCCAACAATTATATAATTGAAGTTACCTACCATGCATCATTTTAGGTAGTAGAAGAAGTAAGATTACAATTTACAACTGATTATTTAATTTGTTACAAGCTGCATATATGTACACTAAGATAGAGTAAATGTTGTAAAACTCATCCGTGGGGCGCCTAGGCGGGGCTTATTTTTTTCACTTATTTCAAATATTCAAGCATTTCAACAAAATAAAATATAATTAATATGTCCTAAATAAATATGGAACAAAACTTAATATCCAACTCAGTGCGTGTTGAATATGAATTCAATATAATATTTGCTGGCATTACACAATATCATAATTTCTCATATTTTGTATATTTTCTTAAATATAATGACTTATGAGAAGAGTCAACAAGTTGGGAGCTACACCTAGCTACAATGGCGATGCCATCTTGCCCTTCCAATGTTAGTCTTCATCTTCAATGGATATAAGAAAGTGAAACAACAATTGTATACATGGATGGAGTTAAAGCAAAAGAGGCTTAACTTGTTCGCATATATTATGAGCGCTACAAGGTTAGAATTGTTTATTTAAAGAATAAATATAGTGAGCTATAAATGGTAATTGTGAACAGAATTACCCTATACAAAAGAAGAACTTTTGCTAAAAATAATTTTCCACCCAGAAAAAGCTTCCCAAATATGAAAATATATTATTTTAGATAGTTAATAGTAAAGGATAATTTTAAATGTAGCCATATTTTTTCCATTTTAACCCCATTTAAATAAAATATAAAATCAATATCTAATATTACCACTTTACCCCTATATTTCTTGTTTCATTTTTCTTTTCACTGAGTTTATGAGGTTCATTCCGCGATGGTAAACCTGTTGCTTGTCAATTCAGGTTTTTAACCAGATTAAATCAGGGAAGTTATAAATGTTATTGCAAATCAGTGAATTAATGACTAGATTTTATCAGTTTGACCCCGTTCTTAGACTGCAATGATAGTGCCAAATTAATCTTCAATTTCTTGCTCCACTATCTCTATATTTTTGGAATAGTTGGTGGGGAAAAAAGAAAAAAAAAACGAATGTATTTAATTATTTTTCATTCTATGAAAAGTTAAATATTTTATGAAAATTAAATTAATTTTTTAAATTAATTAATTCATGGGATACATATAAATATATAGCAATATTTATATATTGATTTAAAATCTTTAATTGTTAGATAATTAATATAATTTTAATTATTATATAGTTTTATTATAAAAAAATATTAGTCACTTTGTAACGCCCTCAATTGGTCTTCCCGAACTTTGGGGCGCGCTACAGTGTTGTGGTACGACTTTTAAAAATATTTTTTAAACAACGGAAGATTTTTACCAAAATAATAAGTCTAAGAACTTGTAAAACATTTCCCGAAACCCATTTTCATAAAAAGATGTTACAACGAAAAGTTCGGTGTGCAACAAAACAAATGCAGAACAGTTTTGGTATCTCAACTTGTACAAAATAATACAAGGGAAGGAAAGATAAGCAGAGGTGCAGTACAGCGGAGTGTTACGTGATGGAGATATACATATGAAGTTGCATATCTCAGGATCTGTTCTCCCTCTGTGATTGCTTGTCTTTACACCGCCACATATCCATCCTCACTGCTAACTTGCGTATTTTAGAAATAATGCGAGGGGCTGAGTACAAACGTACTCCGTGGAGGCATGCCCGAAAACATACATTATATATGAAAGCTATGCCACACATACAGATAAATACGGTGTTTTATTAAAAAGTACTGTGTTATCCAAAACATTTTATTCGCTGATCAGCTACCAGAAATGTTATCATATCCATTTACCGTGTTTGTAACTGGAAGCTGACCCACTTCCAAGTTACGATGAACAGTTGGGAATGGACGACCACTCTACCCACTGTCATCAATTAGTGCACTAGCCTCGGAATGTTACCTTGAGACCCGATCGATTGCAAAATCAATCCTTATCTCTACCCAAGATATCATCACGTCAGTTGAACTACCACAGAAAGAGCTCATAGTTCAACAGAATAAGGTTGCAAGCCTTCAGAAACATAATTAATGAGACTTATGCTCAGATATTTCAAATACCTGGTTCTGTTGTCATTAATCCAACTCTTTGAAGATAGCAAATCAACAGAGGACAGATATGATAGCACAAACAATTTGGGCATAGACAATCAACTTTAAAACAAAACATTTTCACACACATTTTAGAAACTGAGCACAAGGCTCAAAACGGCATTTTATTTTTACTGAAAAATAGTCATCATCTTTATTGCTTACAGAAATAGATGTTCACGTTAGATGTGGTTGAGCTATCACAAACTCTCCTGTGTTTCGTTCACAAATTAACATAGTAAAATATACATAAATTAGGATGGATCGTCTAAGCATAAATCAATCAGCCCTAGCAGACGTTACTTGACTTAGATCAGGACCTATGACTGACAAATCAAACTGACATTTCTCAACTGTTCGGCATGCATTCTCTCCATTCGAGACATGCATGTGACTTCCACAAACTCAATTATATAAGTAAACCAATCCACGGCTAACAAACTAACTCAACTGAAGTACATTTATAAATTAAATGGCTAAACATGCAGTCAAATTTGCATCAATTAAATTAATCAAAATCTGACATCCAAAATCATAATCAAGTGATTAATCATGCTCATAACATGCTTAATTAATCATATATATATAAGCTCAAACATCGAAGAAAAGATGAAATGGATCGGAAAAATGAAGTTTTCCAGATCAAAATGTGAACGGCGACCCAGAAGACACAAACAACGATCGTCGTTTGCGTTGCTGGATCGCCGAACGTGTCGGCTATTTCAAAAACTAGAAAGCAATTTTTCCCGTCGATCGACATGACCATGTCGACCGACACAGGCCCACATCAACCGACGTTGGTGTGTCAATCGATGTCCTTGCCGTCAGTCGGCATGGACGATGAACTGCAGCAGCTCGTCACTGCAAACAATCTCAAGAGCTGCTCGGCCTTCCCCGGCCGAGCTCCGGCCAGACCAGGCCCTAAAACTTACCCCAACATATTCCCCATGTACCCACGACCTTAAACACATGTTTCAATGACCGAAAATTGGAAAAACTCGCCGGAAAAACTGAGCTAAAGCTTACCGGCAAAAATGGTGGTTCAACTCCGGCGATGGTGTTCCGGTGGCGGGATTTGTCGAACCTCTATACCAAAATGCTCCCTACGACATGAGGAACACAAATATACAAACCAAACTCAGTTTTATCGTCGTTTAATACGAGTTCTATGCCAACATCGAAAATTATCAAAGCCCTGCTAGTTGCCAAGGGCTATACTTAGATTGCAGGAGAGGATTACATGGAAGTGTTTTCCCCGGTTGCTAAGATTGTAAGTGTATGATTGCTTGTTGTTTTAGCTGCTGCTAGAGATTGGGGTTTGTTTCAACTTGATGTTAACAATGCATTTTTGCACGACAATCTTACTGAAGATATATACATGTTACCTCCTTTGGGCTATTCTAAGGCTTAGAAAGGTGAGGTTTGTCGATTACGCAAGTCCTTACATGGGTTGAAACAATCTTCAAGGTAGTGGAATAAGGAGATCACCACCAAACTTCACAATTTTGGCTTCGAGTAGTCAGCCCATGACCATTGTATGTTCAAAGTACTGATACTTTATTCTTGTTGATTTATGTAGATGATGTACTCCTCACTGGTTCTAACCCTATATTGATAAAGCAAGTGAAGAAATTTCTCCATGATGTCTTTACTATCAAGGATCCCCGTTTAGTCAATTACTTTCTGGGCGTGGAGTTCACACGTTCTATTGAACGGGTCTACATTAGTTAAGCTAATACACTATCGACATCATTAAGGATGTCGACTTACTTGATTGTGCTTCCGCACCTACTCCGTTTCCTCCTGGCCAGTCTCAAATTTGTTGGTGCTGATAAGAATATGTCTCATATCCTTGACAATCTTGAGAAGTATCGACGGCTCATCGAAAAACTTATCTATCTCCGCTATACTTGCCCAGATATAAGCTACGTTGTGAAGCAACTTAGCTAATTTGTGCAAACTCCACGATCTTCTCATTGGCATGTTGTCGTCCATGTCGTATGTTATCTTGTTGGATGTTCATCCCGTGGCTTGTTCTATTCTGCCACAAATGATTTCAAAATGAGGCTTTCTACGACGAAGACCGGGGGCGTGCCGAATGACTCAAAGATCATTAAATGGATTTTGTATCTTTATTGGTGGATGTCTATTATCTTGGAAGTTGAAATAACAGACTACTCTGTCGTGCTCGTTTGTTGAAGGGGAGTATAGAGCTATGGCTGATACAGGCCATGAACTCCAATGGATCTTATATATGCTGAAGGATCTTGGTTGTTCGATTACCTTACCTATCTCTCACTATGGTGCGACAGTAAAGTTGCACTACATATCTCGAAAAATCCAGTTTTCCATGAATGAACAAAAAACATTGACATTGATTGTCACGTTGTTTGTGACCTCTACAAACAAGGGTTTTTGATTCCTCAGCATATTCGCTCATCATCGCAACTAGCTGACTTGTTCACGAAGGCTCTTTCTGCTGCTCTTGTCTCATCGCTTCTGTCCAAGCAAAACTTATGGCATGTTCAGCTTGGCCGGAGGGTGTTGAGTTTACATACAACCGATCTATGCATACAAAGAGAGGATGAAACTATGCGCAACCCATGGTATTTTTTATGAAACCAGAAATGCCAATATGAACATCGTCGCAAACTTGAAGTATTAAATCTGCTCCAACTGGAGTGCGTTCTCCATAGGAGGAGAGAAATGTGTCAATCTCGCATGCCAACTGCCGATATTAGAACAGTTTTTTCACAACGGCTGGCAGTTCCTCAACATTGTATGGGTATGGGTTTGGATGAGAGGAAGAGGCTTCGATTCCATTTTCTTTCATGGATTCCATTTCTCCTTTTCTTTTCTTTTCAATCCCCAAGCAATTAACATATTAATACAAACCACCTATGGCTATGAATATGATCGTGCCCTTCCACTTTTACCTCTTCATTCAACGCTCCGTTTTCCAAACAACACCTATCATGGGCTTCCGCTTTTACCTCTTCAACGCAAGAAAAAAAAAGTAGGTTATAGTAATAAATATGATAACATGTACTATTAATAATTGGGTAATTTTAAATACAATGGTGTATTTATTCAATTTAGCAACTTTTAAAAAATAATTTAAATTTTTATATAATACTACAATTCTTTTCTTAACAAAATTGCACCTTTTAAAGAACAAAAATGGAATTAGATTCTAATTTTTGCAAAAATAAGCTCTTAATATTTGTTCATTTTTACAATTTAGTTTATAATAATCTTGTGTTTTCTTAATTTCACTCATAAATATTAGAATTTAAAACATGATTTTCTATCTAGAGATATGATATACTATCTAGAGATATACATAATATATAATTCTATGAATAAATCTAAGAAGATATGGATATATCTTTATTGTGTATATCTCCATGCATATTTACTCTAATATTCCCCCTCAAGCGAGATTGTGGAAAGCCGACAACTCGAAGCTTGCTGCGAAAGTATTCGAACAACGGGCGAGGTAAGCCTTTGGTGAATATATCTGCCACTTGTTCGGAAGGCGAAATGAAAACCGTATGCAGTTTCTTTGCATGCACTAATTCCCGAACAAAATGGTAGTCGATGTCAATGTGCTTTGCTTGTCTGTGAGCCACTGGATTTTCACTGAGAAAAATTGCATTGTTGTTGTGGCAGAAAAGGGACGGCGGTGCTGGTAGTCGGACGCATAGCTCTTATAACAAATTTGTGACCCATATGACTTCTGCAGCGGAGTTTGCTAGGGCGCGGTATTCTAGTTCGCAGCTGGACTGTGAAACCGTAGGCTGCTTCTTAGCGCTCCAAGATATCAGATTTCCAGCAAGAAATAGTGTTTACCCATAAGTTGAGCGACGAGTGTCCGGACAACGGGCCCAATCAGCGTCAGAGTAGGCAACAAGATTGCAGCTGTCGCGAGCAGAAAAGATCAAACCATGGTTGATTGTTCCCTTCACATAGCGGAGAATGCGTTTGATTGTCTGATAATGTTCTTTCGTGGGAGAGTGAAGGAACTGGCTTACCAAATTGACGGCGAAAGAGAGATCCAGTCGTGTGATGGTTAAATACTGAAGTGCGCCAACCAAGGAGCGATAGAGAGTTACATCTGCGAAAGCTTTCTTGTCAGCCTGGAGGGTCGTGTTCGCGGCAATTGGGGTCGAGACCGGCTTAGAATCCAATAAATCTGTCCGAGAGAGAATGTCCGGTGCATACTTCGCTTGAGAAAGAAATAGATCATCCGAAGTGTAAGTGACTTCTAATTCGAGAAAATAGTTTTGCTGCCCAAGATCTTTAATAAAGAACTCTTTATTCATATTTTGAATAAATCTGGAGATAGAAGCGACGTCATTTCCTGTTAAGATGATGTCATCGATATAAACCAGTAAATATAAAACCACACCGTCCTTGAAGAGAGTAAAGAGTGAGGTGTCTGATTTACTACAAAGAAAATCGAGATGAAGCAGATAGTCACTAAGACGGGTAAACCAAGCACGTGGTGCCTGCTTTAGACCGTAAAGAGCCTTGGACAGTTTGCAGACATGATTCGAAAATTGTTGATCAATGTATCCAGGCGGTTGTTCCATGTACACAGGAGAAGTTAAATCGCCATTGAGAAAGGCATTTTTGACATCAAGCTGATGAAGAGACCAGCTATAGAAGACTGCGAGGCTGAGAATGACCCGTACTGTAGTTGCCTTGACTACCGGACTGAAGGTATGAGAAAAATCAAGACCAGGAAGTTGAGTAAACCCTTGAGCCACTAACTGTGCCTTGTGGCGATCAATAAAGCCATTAACTAAGAATTTTGTGCGGAACACCCACTTTGATCCAATTATGTTGACGTTCGAAGGTCGTGGGACGAGGGTCCATTGTTGTTGCGACGTAGCGCAGCCATCTCTTCGTTCATAGCAGCCATCCAATGAGCATGTTTAACAGCAGATTTAAAACCACGGGGCTCTGAACTGGACAAAAGAGCATCATAAAAAATAGTGTTAGCAAGATTAGCAATATACTATGGTCTAAAGATACCGGCCTTAGCTCGAGTAGTCATTGGATGGGTAGGGTGCACGGGCGGAGTAGGGGCGGGGTTAGGGTTAGGGTTTTGTTCGGTAACAGCTAGAGGGGCAGAGTCAGGACAGAGGGTGCAAGGTGCAGAAGGCAAGGGAGAGCTTGAGGGTGAGGTCGGCGGCGAAGGTGGGGTTGGAGGCATGGGAGGACGAGGAAGGGAAGTCATCGTCGAAGGTGGTTCAACGAATGACGAGATGGTGAGAGAGCTAGTGACCGAAGCGGCCGAGGTGGATGCATAGGGAAAGTAGCTCTCATCGAACCTTGCGTGACAAGTAATATAAATACGCGTCATAGCAGGATCGAAACACTTAAAACCCTTGTGAGCGGAAGAGTATCCTAGAAAAATGCAGGGTAAGCTACTAGGGGAAAATTTGGTCGAGGCATAGTCCTGCAAATAGGGATAAACGCGACAACCAAATGGGTGGAAGGAGGAGTAGGATGGGGTCGAGCCATATACGAGCTGAAAAGGAGAGATGTCGTCCAGGATGGGTGTGGGAAGGCGGTTGATGGTATAAACCGTAGTACTGAAGGCATCCACCCAAAAGGATAGAGGTAAATTAGCATGAAACAGGGCTGTGAGACCTGATTCAGTAATGTGGCGGTGCTTCCGCTCAGCCCGCCCGTTTTGACTTGGGGTACACGGACAGGAAAAGCGGTGATGAATGCCTTTAGCGAGAAAGAAGTCACGGACATTATGGTTAGTGAATTCAGTCCCACCATCGGATTGGAATGTTTTGATTGAACAGGAGAATTGATTTTCAACAAAGGCAGTAAATATTTGTAGGTGTTTAAGAAAATCATATTTTCGCGCTAGAGGATAGAACCAAGTAAAACGTGAGAAATTGTCAATGAAGATGACATAATAACGAAAATTAGAATTAGAGATCACTGGAGCAGGACCCCAAAGATCACAGTGAATTAAATCAAGAAGATGCGAAGAAAGCTTTTCATTAAGTTGAAACGGAAGTCTAGAACTTTTAGCAAGTTGACATGAACGACAAAGACTACTAGATAAGGACCGACTAGAAAGGAAAATAAGACCTAATTTGCTGAGAAGAAGTAGAGATTCGGGCGGAGTGTGACCCAAGCGAGTGTGTCATATATCCATGGATGCTTGCATGGGTCTCGAACTTGCGGTAGCAAGAAGAGCCGTGCAATCTCCATCCAAAACGTAGAGGTCGTCTCTACGGTGTCCTGTGGCAAGAACATGGTGTGTGTCTCGACTCTGAATAAGAAAGGAAGAGTGTGAGAAAACAACACGAAGAGGGAGATCAGTGGTTAGTTTACTGACGGATAAAAGATTTTTAGTAATGGAAGGAATGACAAGCACATCAGATAAACGAATGTGAGAGGTGAGATTGAGGGTACCGGTATAAGTGATAGGTAGTTGAGCATCGTTACCTACAACCACCTGCTTGTTACCGGAGTAGGGAATGACACTGTCAAGAGTAGAAGGAGTGGGAGTCATGTGAGCGGATGCGCCAGTGTCGATATACCAGTCCGAATGATCGAAAGAAGGGAGCGAGCATCCTGCAGCGAAAGCCTCGGCCAAGTGAGAGGACGGCTGCGGAGCATATCGCTGAGGACAGTCCGTAGCATAGTGCCCGTCTAGGCAACAGATTTGGCAACGGGGAGTGCGTTGCTGATTCTTTCGGCGACCGCCCTTCTTTCAATTTTTGAGAAGATTGAGGGCGAGGGTCAGCCGGTGGAGGCCCAAGGACGCCGCGGCCTGAGGATGGGGACGACTGGCCAAAAAATGCGACGGAGGCAGGCGAGGACGAGTCCACGGAATCCTGGAATAAGGAGAAACTCTCCGCCTTGGCGAGCAAATCATTGAACGACGGAATAGTGGGAAGGGCCATCTGAGCGGCTGAGAAATTGACAAAAGTAGGGCCGAGACCACGGAGAAACCAGTGGGTTTTATCGGTGTCATCAATCGGCCGGCCAATAGCAGAAAGCTGATCGCAGATTGCTTTGAAAGCACGGTCGTATTCCTTTACCGAGCGATCGCCCTTCTTCAATAGTTGAAGTTCGTCTTTGAGTTGTATTTCTCTGGTTTTTTATTTGTGGCTGAAAGATGACTCGAGGGCGATCCAAACAGATCGCGAGGAAGCACATCCTAGGGTTTCGGCCATGGCTTCTTCGGAGAGAGTAGATAGAAGGAGGCTAAGTAGACGTTGATCTTGGAGACGCCAGGAAATAAAGGCGGGATTGGTGGAGGAGATGCCAGCGGCGGTTGTGATCGTCGTGGGTGGGGAGGGAGTAGAACCATCGACGTATCCGAATAGGTTTTGGCATGTCAGCAGCAGAACAATTTGCCCTCGCCATAGTAGATAGTTTGAAGAGGTGAGTTTGATAGTAATCATATGCACCAAGGTTGAGAGAGGAAGATGATCATTAGCCAAGTTGGGATCGGCCATGATGAGGGGAGGGACGAAAAACTGAGAGAGAGATAGGTTAGGGTTTGGCGAGAGAGAGAGAAAGGAGAGATGTGGTCAGGATCGAGTTCAGGTTGATACCATGACAGACCAACAATATTTGCCTAAGGAAATAATGTTTATTGAGACGTGTATATATAGAGTTTACAAGATATGATATACTATCTAGAGATATACATAATATATAATTCTATGAATAAATTTAAGATGATATGGATATATCTTTATTGTGTATATCTCCATGCATATCTACTCTAATATTCTCCAACCACCACCACCACAAGTAATAATTAATGAATGGTTATAAATTAAAAATATGGATGGAAATTGAAGAAGAAAAAAAAGAAGACCTTGGTATTTTTTATGAACCCAGAAATGCCAATATGAACGTCGTCGCAAACTTGGAGTATTAAATCTGCTCCAACTGGAGTGCGTTATCCATAGGAGGAGAGAAATGCGTCAATCTCGCATGCCAGCTGCCAATATTGGAACAGTATTTTTCACAACGGCTGACAGTTCCTCAACATTGTATGGGTATGGGTTTGGATGAGAGGAAGAGGAAGAGGCTTCGATTCCAATTTCTTTCACGGATTCCATTTCTCCTTTTCTTTTCTTATCAATCCCCAAGCAATTAACATATTAATTCAAACCACCTATGGCTATGAATATGATCATGCCCTTTCACTTTTACCTCTTCATTCAACGTTCCATTTTCCAAACAATACCTATCATGGGCTTCCCTTTTTACCTCTTCAACGCGAGAAAAAAAAGTTAAAAAAAAAAAATAGGTTATAGTAATAAATATGATAACATGTACTATTAATAATTGGGTAATTTTAAATACAACGGTGTATTTATTCAATTTAGCAATTTTTAAAAAATAATTTAAATTTTTATATAATATTACAATTCTTTTCTTAACAAAATTGCACCTTTTAAAGAACAAAAATGGAATTAGATTCTAATTTTTGCAAAAATAAGCTCTTAATATTTGTTCATTTTTACAATTTAGTTTATAATAATCTTGTGTTTTCTTAATTTCACTCATAAATATTAGAATTTAAAACATGATTTTCTAAGTATTAACTTAGAAATTTGAAATAATTGCCGTCATATTTAAAATTGTAAATAAATCAAATTAATTTAACAGTAGATATTCCAATTAGGAAATAATTGATGAAAAAACTAAAAATAGACTTATGATACAACATTACCATAATTTGCGAAAAGCTTGTAACGAAAACGACCCAAAATCTGTTCTAGCTTTGCGGCATTTGCAATAAGCTATATATGATTAAGAGTCACAAAACAAGAATTGCTGATGTATCTATCAATCAGTCTTGTTTGATGGATCCAATTTCTATTTGATGCGTACGAGATTCATTGTCCAATCACAAGTAGACGGCAGAATTAAGAAGAAAATTAACTGATCATATGTGGGTTGTACTTACCCTTCACAATTCTTTGCTTTGGTAAAATCTAAAATCGGCTCTAGAAAAGCCATTTGAATAAGGTTGCAAATTTTGCATAGTTCATGTTGTATGGCAACTCGTGAGCTATTCGGATTGATAAAGTGCTTGAGTAGAACTCATTCCAAAAACTAAATTAAAGGGAAAGAGTATCTAACCATAATTTATACATAAGTTCGATTCTAATACGAATTGAATTGAGCTCAACTTTCAAGTAACATTGAACTTAGAATACCTCAATTTTTAAAGAATTAAGAGAAATTGAAGCTCGGTCACCAAATACACAGGACTTAATACTAATATACTACTTAGCTCAACCCGATTCGATTATGGGCCAAGTGAGACTTTAGTAATAAATATAAAAAGAAATTACAAATTAAAAAACAAAATTCAAAAATGTCTCTTTTCAACTCAATTCAATTCATCCTTAGTGGAAGCAAAAATAGTAGTCCTAGTTCTGCAAGAAACATAATTTATTAATGGCTTCTAAGATAAAGATGGGGATACTTCTTCATTTTCCAAAAGTGGATGAAAATCCAAGAATACGAACTAGAACTACTGAGGTACATTGGATGATCCCTTTAGAAGTTTCTGAAGAAATCTAATACTCTGAATCAATATTTCCTTTCCTAACATGATATGATATCCAGTGGTTGATCACATCAAAAGTTCTTTTTTTTTTTTTTTTTCAACTTGGACAGAACATTTGGCAGAGAGTTTGGATATCCCAGAAAGCATCAGTGGAGTCATTGATGGTATCCCAGTATTCACTGATGCCATTCATAGCATAGAGTGATGCTGATATCTGTCTTTCAACTTTCATCCTTTCAAAATCCGGGAAAGGCGCCTCGTTCGTGCTTTCCCCGGATCTTTTTGGCGGATGGAAGCCATCTAGTTGGAGCTCAGCCCTGTCAAGATCCAGGGTGTAAGCTGGAGCCTGATCACATTGATTGAGGTGAGGTGTGATCATCTGATATCCCGCAGCCAAGTGGCTGAAATCAGGCTTGTATGCAACCTCAGATGGATTGGGGGAGAAAAAAGGAGACCCCTCCATTTGATTGCTGCTAAAACTGTTAATACTACTATATTGGCAACTGCTGCTGCTGCGGGAAATGGCCTTGGCAGTGGTGCGAGCAGCAGAGGAGGTGGGAGTTGGAGGGGTGGTGGCCTTATTTTGGATTCTCTTTTGATTCAAGAGATTCCTGATCTTCAGAGACAGGGCTGGGTTGCAGGGCATGGTGTTCAAGAAGTTGGTGCGCGTGTTGGATCCGCGGAGGAGGCATGCAGCTTCATCATAAGCCTGAGCCGCCTCCTCAGCTGTGTCGAATGTGCCTAACCACATCCGTATCTTTTGGGTGGTGTTCTTGATTTCTGCAACCCATTTGCCGGAGGGCCTTTGTCTCACCCCGACGAACTTGCTCTTGCTGGGGCTTCTGTTTCTCGAAGAAGAAGAAGAAGAAGAGGGAGTATGGAACTGAAGCTCCATGGTTATTTGTGTTTGAGGTTGGAGAGATGAAGTGAAGGGGAGGTTTTATAGAGGGAAGTGGCCTGTCTGTATTTGTTTGTCTGTTTTTGTATTGAATTATTTCGAGTTGACTGTTTTTTTCAAAGCTGAGTGGGGGAAATGAGTCGTAAGCATGACTAGCTATTATTATAATGAACGGTTTTGTGTTAATGAGAGGCATGCCTTATCCCATTTTTTGCATATTGCTCCACACGTTCTTGGCCTTTTTTTTGTGCTCAATTCGTGAGGGCATGGCATGATTCAAGCTAACAGTCTCAACAAAATAGCTATAAAGATTGTGTTGTGGATTGAAGATTCAAGGTTTAGCTGCCTGGAGTAAATCCCTTGGTGGTCAAACACTTTGCATTCATATGGTTTTAGTGAGTTGAAAATAGATTCTTTTTGAGTCAAGAAAATGGAAAACGACAATAATATTTGTATGAGAATTATATAATTAAAGTACAAGTGTGCACATAAAAAAAAATTAATAATAAGACATGGGAGGCATTAGATGAAGAATGAGAGAGATAAAGAAACCAAAGTCAAATGGTTGTGTGCATAAAGACAATTGATCGCTTTTTATGATGGGAGTTAGTTAAGCTTTCTCTATCTTAATTCATCACAAGGCCTGCCAAATTTCTCTCACATAAAACACTAAAAAGAATCTCTCCAACGCATCTACAAAGCCCTCTGCCTGCCACTTGGATGAACCTGCTAAAATGCTTGTTTATAGGATAGGCGATGATGAAGAATCTAGAAGAGCATGCTGCTCACTCCATTTCCAAAAACCACCAAACATTAGGTATAGTTTGCTAACAACTTCAGACATGATTGGACGATGTAGTGTAGGATATACTAAGGTTCTTAGACGAATTCAGATAAACACTAAAACAATATTGTAAGAATGAATAGAGAGAGATTGCTGGGACTGGGACAATACACACGGTATAAATAAGGAAAACTGAACATTTAGTATATTATCATTTCTCATATAACTCTCTTGTTGGAAACCACAATTCCAACATATAAAAAAAAAAAAGAAAAGGGAAAGAAAGAGCAATGTTTTTCCAAATCCATATGGTAAAGTATAGTATAACAATCACTGATGTATGGGGCAAAAAGAGGAGGAAGGGGATGGACGACAGGAAATGCCTCTGTGGCATTTCCTCACGTAACACAAATGTTGACAAACTACAAAAGAACCCCCTGTTCTTGTAATATACACAAATCTACAGACTCGCGAAATGGATTCCCACGAAAAACCAAAACAAAACAAAAATCAAGAGAGTGATGCATAAAACCATGTGCAGAAGAATGCCATGCCATCTCTCATCACAAAGAATTGGGAACAAATATTTGGTCGGGCAAAACAACCAGTGACTCGAATCGGTTGGGTTGGCCCATGAGCACTAGGATGACAGAATTGACTGCAGTGCAAGCTGCTGTTGAGGCTGCAAGGACGACCATGTAGAGGCTAGGGTGGATGGAGGCAGCGTCTGTTGAAGCTGTCTCAACAAATTTACCATTCGGCTGGCAGTTTGCTCTGAAGCAAGGTCCTTGCCAGCACAGAGAACCTGCAATGATACATTTCGTATAGAAAATGAACCAAAGGTTCAGGATTCATTAACTTTTTGAAAGTAAAACATGCAACTACATTGAACATTCATCTATAATCATCACAATAATTTCAAGATATCATGCATCAAGTATATATTGATAATGGTCCTGAAATTTGCGTTGAAACTGACCTCAGCAAATACATGAACAATTTTCGGAAGATTTTGATTGTTGGGGCCAAGAAGTTCCACATCAGACCTAAAAGAAGAAAATAATGTTTGATAATAGGACACAGGAAAAACAAAAATGGCAATCAATTCAGAAATTAAAAAACTGTTTATATATATAAAAAAAGGGAAGTAAGAGAACAGGTGATAGTTGAAACAGAAATTTAAAAAATTATATATTCAATACAAAAAGGAAAGAAAAACAGAGTCGGGTCTCACCTCTCAACCATTGAGCAAAGCTGCTCATGAACAACCTTTGCCTCAATAAGATCACCCTTTATAGGCAAGCAATTCAACCAGGCAGGAATCACCTATAAGCAACTTTACACAGTTAGAATTCATTGAATTCGACATGACCAGAGAATACTTGTACCATATGCAATCTCAAAAAGATGAACTTCAAGATTAAAACAATATGCTTTTTTCTTCGAAGTACTACAAAATGGTCCAGAAGAGAACCCCTCAAAGAATCGCAATGCACCCCAACTCCAAGCCCCAACCCCCCCCCCCAAAACAAATCCCAAGAGAGAGAGAGAGCACTACCTGAGCTGAATCAATGCTGTCGCGATGATATTGGCATATCTTTCCCAGAGCTGAAACAGCATTATCATATGCCATTACATTGTCAGGCTGCATAGCATTGGGATGCCTAATAACTATATCAAGCCTCGAAAGTGCCTCTGAACAAGATTGAAGAGGGTCAGAATACAGATATCAAGCCGCAATTTGCATTCTATGAACCCACATTCAAGCAATCTTACCTCCAACGAGCGGTTTAAATGTAGAAGCACCAAACTCCGCACATACCCCAAGCCCATATACAGCAGCCTGAATAGAGAAACAGGTAATTAATTTATGATCCATCCATATGATACAGATTACGGGAAAATAAGATAGTTCAGAGCTTTGGCAAACCTGACGGACATCCGAGTTTTCATCAGTACATGCCTCCAAGAGGAAAGGAAGATATGTATCATAATACCTGGTTCCAAGAGATAAGAAAATAACTACACAAGTAATTCAAAATTGAAACCAAATCCCAGTATTTATGGCATATTTGCATACTTCTGAGCTGATTCACGACATTGCTCAGCAACATCATCGAAGATGCAAATTGCAATCCGTCTCTCTTCAGGTGTTTTGTCCTTACCCTGCAAAAAAAAAAAGTGCCTCAAATTATGAACATGGAACATTCTCCAAAAAGTCGAAGACATGAACAAAAGGAAGAAGATAGTTGCAGAACATGAGGAGAAAGAAACTTACCCACATCGGCATCAGGTAAGATGACAGCTCATCAAAGAAAGGCAAGAAGGAAGCCTTGAATGTTTTGATTAATGTTCCCAATATTTCACCAACCTGAAACACAAAGTTAGGAAATTGCCAAGTTTTGAAACTGACGAAGAAGTTAAACAAAAGGTTATGCCAAACAACCAAATAGACTTACTTGTTCAAACACTTCTTCTTCTTGCTCATTTTCCTCTTTAAGAAGTTCCCCCTCCTCAGCATCAAAATCTTCAGCTTTGGCTCTCTCAGCTCTCTCTTTTGTCCTACTTGAGCTAGCTGTTATCACCAGTTTTATCCCGTCCACAATGCTTCTAACCTGGCTCTCATCTAATAGAGATCCAGAAATCTGCCAGGAATTGGCCCGGGGTGGGGGGAATTGACGAATTAAATTCAAGCAAATGAAGTAAATTCTATAAGTACAATCATGACAATAAATGAAGTTTAAACTGAAAAAACAAACAAATAAATGGTGTTAATCAGGCCAACTGCATATAATTTAGTCAGTTTTTCCAGCCTCTTAGAGCAGCATGAAGAAGACATTGATTAGTGAGACCGAACTAAAACATTTCTTCAAGCTAAAGATCTTTGGAGGATCGATAGAAGGTGACATACAAAAAAATTTTGGACAGTTGGACTATTAAGAACAAGGCAACATTAAGTATTCAAGGAAATTAACTCAAGATTGTTTGTGCATAGGACACATTTAATCAGCTTTATGTTACAAGCAACCAACCTGCACGCATTTGTTCAATGCATTCAAAATGTTTGCACATATCTCAATATCTGGTTCCTGCATGATATAAGGATTGATACTTATGAGAGCAGGAAAAAAAAATGCAAATACAAATTTGGAAAATTGATTCAAACTGACACCTTATTCAAGGCTTCTACTAAAGCAGGAACAATGAAGTCTGACAGCTGCTTGACATATGCCTCATTGCGACCCTGAGCAATTCCTTTTTCCACAGCCAATTTTGCTGAACATAACAGCTCAGGCATTGCTACAAATAAAATGAAAAACAACGACCTATATTAGCAAGGTCAATATTCGGCATACTGAAACATTCCTATTAAAATACCCATTACCTGAGACAGCAGCCTTCCTGACTTCTTCATGGAAATAAAATTTCAAAAGTGGAACCATTGTTGGGGCAACCTGCATAAAAAAGAATACACCATAATGGCTTTAATTTGTGAAATTAAATATCAAAGACATCAAGCAAAGACCAAACAATCTTCACTAACCTGATCAATCCATGGGTAAAAACCTTCCTTTAGCTCATCGGCATAGCAGCACAACATATTGCATGCAGTGGCCTTCTCTTCTAGGACACTTGTCTTAATCCCAATTCTCTTATCCCCAAGGGTGATGGTCTCCATGCTGCAATATATAGGAATGTTATATTAATATCGAAAGCAATTAGCAGAAATTGATGGAAAGTAGGGGATTGCATACATAAAAAATCATAGCAGTAAAAACCAAGACGTGAACACAGTGAATACAATAGAACTAACACGCATCAAGAAATAAAACTACATAAATTACACATGGGTTGGCCTCCTCTAGATATATCCAATTTTCTGCAGCTCATTTGCAGTACATTATGACTCTAGCCTCACATATGGAGAACACGAGAAGGTTCTAGTCTAGTATATTCAACTCTGCAAGAACTTTCAATTAATTTCTCTTCTTTTGGCACCATTATTCACAGAAACTGATTTAGCCCACAACAAAAAGACAACTTCAGCAAGTTAAAAAAATATAGCACTATAGACATTCAAGAAGCTTAAACAGCGCAAAGGATATTCTCAGAGCCAGAGTGATGCTAATAAATGTAATTTTGGGCAACTGTACAGTTAAGAAGAGACACAAAGTGAATGGAGGGGAATAATTATAAATCAGGATTGTTGACTAAAACAGAAATATATTCCAAAGCAGATTTTATTCCAAAAATATATATTCAAATTATAATAATTTGATGAAACAAAATAGCATTTTAACATTGTTACATCCAAGATCAGTTCAAAACCACAGTACTTGCATGCATAAAGAAGCTAGCATCCAGGTATTTTAAAATAAGAAAAGTAAAAATACAAACTAAAAGAGGCACAAGGAACTCCCTACTTCATTAATATGATTTCAGAAAAACATCAATAAGGCAACAGTGTTCATTACAGGCAAGAGGCAACCCCAGGAAAGCTAGGAAGACAACAAAAACAACACAAAGACCTACCCACTTCTCAAAAAAAAATTAGGACAACAACTTCACGTAATAAAGCATAGGCAGCAAAACAATCACCTTTCATCATCTGATTCATCAATTTCATTATCTGAATCAGCTGAAGTAATGATCACATCAGGCTTTAGTTGAGCAGACTGAAGCAAAGGAGGCATAACCACACTCATATAAGGAAGGAAATCCTGCCCCAAGCACTTGCAAAGCCTGGCCCATGCCTAAAAAAGAACATATTGAATTAGTATGATGTTGGCTATGCAATTATTTAAGGCATCGGAAATCTGCAGCTCCCAAGGAGCAACGACCTACTTGAAGCATGTAGCTGGTTGTTGGATCATCTGCCTCCATCTGTGATCCTTGCAATGACATAAGTACTCCCATAACCTTGCAAAAAATATATGAAACAGAGATATTAAATAAAATCATGATTTAAGGTATGGCGAGCTGTTGATAACATAAAAAAACACATTAATTTTGTTAGGCCATGATCGTTGCCGTAGTGTGATTATAAAGCATAAAACATACAGAAGGACAGAACAAATTCAACATGAATACAACAACCAAGAGCAAGATCTTGGTCACCTACCTGCTTAGCATCCTCCTTGAACTTCTCCTTTCCAACAGCCATCCCAACCAAGCTGATGCACTCCATAGCTTTTGCACGGAGCATGCGGTTAGACTTGTCTGTAGCATTCTCCAAGATAATTTTCAAGTAAGGCATGACTGCATCATAATATTTCTGAAAGTGTTCCTGCAATGATGATTTCATATCTAGACTGAGTACTGATCAAAAGATGAGAGACTAACACCACGGGCTACCACTAGACTGGTGTACCTGAGATGAATCAGCTACAGATGCTAAAGCAGTCAAGGCACCTTCCTGAACCATTTGCTTGGGATTCTGCATTTTTCAAAATACATTTATTAGTTTAGCATATCCAATATATAGTTTAGCATAGCCAGAATATTCACCTGAAGAAGTAGAAGAAGCTTGTGCACTATCCCATCCAAGTAAAGTGTCAAAATCTCTGGGGTACAGTTTTCACTGAAGTTCAGCACAGCTGAAGCTGCATGTGCCTGCAGAGAGGGGGGGGGGGATTCATTAATGACAAAAAGCACATAATTCAGGATCAGAAATTGAACCACAATTAGAAATGGAGTGAAATAACGAACCTCAATTAGGTTAGCAATAAAAGGGCATCAGTAAAGACAAATAGTGTAATCAGATGAAAAGCAACAAGCAACTTGATTATTAATCAAAACATAATCAAAGTACAATGTACTAAGAGCAATGAAAGAATAAAATAAGGAACCGAGGAAAGAAAGGACATAATCATGAAACTATTGTATCACTAGCTCTGTCCAACGCTGGTAGAAAAGAGAATCATTTTGTTCCTCTATAACCAAATTATGTGTGTGGAAACATAAAACAATGATTTCCAAGGAGAACTAGAGAAGTCAATAATAAAAGTCATAGAGATGTAGCAAGATCAAAAAAGCAATCCCAGTAGCAAAACATACATTAACAGGCAACATGATTAACAAACCTGCACTCTAGGATTTTGGAAATCATCCATGGCTGCAGCCAGTGCTGGCAAGACACGCTGATGGAACTGAATTTGCAAATCCGGCCCTAAGTCTGTTGATAACTGACCGATTGCATTTATTGCTGCCCACCTCACACGTGGATGAGGATGTTGAAAGGAATTCAAAACCATGTTTACAACTTGTTCCAAATTCTTAATCATCACCTACAGTTAATCAACAAAGGAATTGTTTATGGTTTAGAAAATAGAAGAAAATATATTTCATGCTACTTACAAACCAAATGGCATGAACCTGACATGCACCATAATGTAGAGCATGGTAAATATATTCCATCAGGAACTTAAATTTAGAAGGTCAGCAAGTGAATAGGCGATTGGCCTGATGGGCTAATTTCTAAATAACAATTCAAATATTAGAATAGCCGCATTAAGAAAGGATATTATAATGGAAAAAGGAAGTCAAAATTATAAAATGATCATATAAATGAATCTTAACAGAGAAAAAAAAAGTAATAAAAATATGCATCTACCATTCAAGAACTGCCAAATACACAATGTTGTCAGAAGTGAACTCTCTTGAGGATACATATGTACCTTTGAACAACCCTCTGCAATTTGTGCAAGTGCAATGAGGGCAGCGTGATGCTTCTGCCACTCCGGAGCAGACAAATACGCCTGAAACTGCTCGGAGGCTACAGGGACGATTGTATTCCCTCCAAGGGCTATAGCGAGCCGGTCCAAGCATTCCTGCCCAACGCTATAATTACTCGTCTCGCCAGCATCCTCATCTTTGGCCTCGGCACTGTGCCACGCTGGATCATCCTCAACATCCAAAAGCATCTTCATCAAAATGGCGAAAAGTCTGCTAATGAACTGCGGCAACTTGCGCATCATCCCAGGAGCTCTTTCCCTTGCTTCCGCCAGAGTAATTACAAACTCAATTGCCAAATGCCGCGTGCCTTCCTCCAAACTCTCAGCCTCCGCTATTTGCAACATGGCCCCGACAACATCAACAATCTGCCTTCTCAAAAATCTCGGTTCCGTTCCAGCCAACTCAATCAACAGTTCCAACGCCTCCTGTGCTGTTGCCTCCTGGCCCGAATTCAACGACTCAGTCAATGTCCTCATCATAGAGGGCAACAAATCCTGGAACCTATCCCGATCATTCAAACTCGTCAAACACTGAATAAAATTGATCACAGCGCTCAAAGCCGCAATCTTGACATCCGGATGGGGGGAATTATTCAATACGTTCAAGAACACATTATGCAAATCAGTAATATGCGGAATCAACGCTTCTCCGATGAATTGCGCCAATTGGGAGAACATGAGGAACGCCGATTCCTGCAGTTTTGGAGAACTGGAAGTCACGCATTGAAACATAAACGGCAGGATTTCCGGCCACTGATTATCGGGCACAAGCGAAGAGGCAAGCTCCGATATGGTGTCGCAGAGCTTTTTAATTATCGATTTCGTATCCTCGCTCTGAATTGACGACAAAAGAACGTTTTTAATGGAGGAGCGGGTCGACTCACTAAGACTTGGCCAGATATACGAGTCATCGCGAGTGAGTTGCTTCCGAAGAAGGATTGTCGCCATCGCGCGCGCCTCCGGGTGTACGGACGACGAGATAAGGTGGCCGAGTTTGAGCGCAAGCGAGTTGGGATCTTTCTGCTTGATCAAATTGAAAATTGACTCAGCCTGGGATCGCTGCTCGTTGGCGGAGGACATCAGATGGGAGATAAGGGTTTCAAACGGCGCCGGGTCCTGCCCCAGAATCGCCGCCAATTGGGCTTGCTGAACCTGAGTCGACTCAGCATCCATCGTCCCAGGCCGCGGCAATAATTCTCTAGGGTTTTTGAGTGCGTGCGTGTGTGATTTATGGATTGCTCTCTGCTATCGCCTCTCGCCGCGCTCTCTCCTTCTCTCTCTCACTCTCCCCTGATTTATATACGTAAGCGACTCTTATCTATCTCTCACACACAGCGGCACACATACTGAATGTGCTTGCATCTCCGCTTATATAGAGCAAGACGACGCCCCTAAAACTTACACACCCCCGTTCGCGGAAATCAGTGAGTGGGTAGTTTCGTAATTTCAGGGATTGGAAACCTGCGAGGGCGAATGTACAAGCGCTTGTAGCAAGGGGTACAGCTCCGGGTAGCGGGAAACTGGAGGGAAAACAAAGCCGCGGCGATTTATAATAAACGTGGGCCTAATTAGGGCAAAATAGGCTGTGATTTGCTTGCAATTATTACATGTCATATTATAATGGGCGGCAAACAAATATACTAACGACTCAGTTATTATTTTTCATATGACTTTATTTTTAATTTTTAAAAAAAAGAAAATAAGTGTGAAAATAAAATTTGTCAATTTAATTAATCAATTATACAAAATCCCACCAAATCCTGCCCTACCCCACCCTCTATTCTGCTTTTTCAATATTAGCTGGCCGATTATTTATTCTTAATTTTTTTCATACATGAAGTTTTATATATAAAATATTTTAGTAATAATAATTATTATTACTAAACTTTTTGGATCTTGGGATACCATTTATCCTAGGGGCGGCAATCTCCGACACGACCCGACAACCCGACACGAACCCAACCCAAAATTCGTGGGTTGGGTCGACCCATTTAACATTCAGGTCAATTTCAGGTCGAACCCGCGAAACCCGTATAAAAATCAGGTCGGGTTCAGGTCGGGTTCGGATCAACCCGCGAAACCCGTATAACCCAATAATATTTATTTATTTAATAATATTAATAATTAAAAAAACAAAAAAAAACTAAACCTAATCCTAATTCTGAATTTCACTCGACACTCTCGATCCGTGATCTCGCCTCTCCTCTCATCTCTGGTCTTTCCCTACGGCGCTGCCCAGTCCTCGTTGCCCCGGCGACTGCCGTCGCCCTCGACCCACCGTCGCCATCTCCTCGACGTCGCCTAGCCCCGTCGTCGCCCAATCCTCGTTGCCCCGACTATTGTCGTCGCCACTCGCCCCGACGACTGCCATTGCCTCGCCCAGTTCTCGTTCTGAATCTCGATCAAATAATCTGAATCCCGAGAAGTTTTCGCATTAATTTTGTGAACGAATCTGAGGAATATTGGCTTGTTGATGCTCATCTAAATCTCGCAGCTTCCGATTCCGGCGGCCGACGAATTATTGAGGTGACGATTCTGTTTTTTCATTGTCAATGTCTCTGTTTTATTTGCATGTTGTTTATATATTCATATTTTTGCATGTGTATTTGGATTGATGGAGTTTGAGATTCATAGGATTCATAGGGGTTGGATTGCGTTTTGAACCTTTCAGTTGTTGATGTGCTGACAAACTCAGTACATCAGGATTTTCTGCTCATCGTTTGTTAGTTTACAAGTCTGGAAATGAAGTCAATATAGATGAGCTTATTATCTGTCTATTATTAATTTTTGTTTTCTCTGCCTGAAACTCTTACTTTTGAAAGGTCACTGTAGAATGTAGATTGGGGATATGCAATCTAGAGAGAAAAGAACCAAAATATGTGTGATTTTTGTTTATTGTTCTGTATTTTGGTTGAATTTGGATAAACCTTATGTTTGTTTATTTTGTTGGATTATGTCTTGTTGTTTGGATGTTAAGACTTCAAGTATGAATTTTATATGTGACTAATTCGTGTTTAAAATGTCATTTTTATATTAAATTGGTCATTTTTGTGTTAAGCAGGTTGGTTTCGTGTTAAACAGGTTACATGGGTCATTTTCAGGTTAAATGGGTCATTTTCAGGTTACATGGGTTGTGTTAATTTATGTTAAAATTTTATCATGTTAAACAGGTCATTCGGGTCATTTTCAGGTCAACCCGAAATTATACAGGTCGGGTTCGGGTTGGGTTATCTGACCCGTATAAATTTTCAGGTCGGGTTCGGGTTGGTGTTTGGCGGGTTGATATCAGTTCGCAACCCGACCCGCCAACCCGAACCCGACCCAAGCAAACCCGTCGCATCGCCTCCATGTGAAAAGCATACAACGAAACGATGACTTTATTTCAAGGCCACATCAAATTAGTTGGTTTTATTTTTATTATTATTTTTATACTTGGGTATGTGAAATGTCAGTACTACCCTCGCACATTGCGAATTAGGTTTTGATTTCCGCAATATTGGTAAAATAAGATATTATAAGGTTCATGTAATCTTATTGAGAATATATGACTTTTCAGGTCAAACTTTTGTTCATTAAATTCTCGTTATATGATTTATTTTTATAATAATATTCGAAAATTTCTTTAGCTTTTTCTCTCTCTCTCATAAGAGAATGTATGTGAGCAATTTGGTACCGAGTTCGCCGCCATAGGCCCATTTTGGAAGAAAAAAAATGTAGCCCAAATTTTTGTGTTCTTTGTTTTTGAAATCCTTGATCGCGTTTAAGCTTTAAGGGCATTTCTTATCTGCCGCTTACGCCTTCACCATCGGTTCCAAAATTTCTTCTTCTTCACTGTGAATGAATATTTGGCCCGTTTTCCTAATTTATTCGTTTTTTTATGTTGTTCTTCGCTATATAAAGGATAAGAACTTTTAAATGGTGGGTGATCCCTTCTCACACCAGCTGATAATTGCGTTTTTTGTTTATTTCTTCTGAGGAAGTCATTCGAAGGTTCGCGTATTCAGAAAAAGGTACCTAATTTCATCCCCAATTATGAAGTTTGGCTATCTGTTCATTTTTTTTTTTTAGCTGCTGTTAAACTTGGACTGAGTTGTATTTTGGTTGATCGACTTAACTTTTACGGACCTAATCCAAAAGTTATTTGGGTAATATTTGTAAAACCGCATTCTTTGTATGTATGATGTATGTTTGTTTGGAACTGTGTGATTTTTTCCAACTGGTAAGATTTTTTGTTTTTAGTATATTAGCATAGATTTATTTTTGATTGAGTGATGACATGCATTATGTATAATTGTTTATAGTTTTTATGATTAAAGTCACACTGATGCATCACAGGCCTAAATCCTATTTTATGAAATTGATTTTCAAATTTGATTCAGAAATGCTTTCAAGGGTGATTCCAAGGCGCTGCATTTACACTGGTGCCACTTTACCTGATCCACGGCCATGGCTTATTGTGGGTTTGGGCAATCCGGGGGATAAGTTTTTGGGCACCAGGCACAATGTTGGGTTTGAATTCATTGATGCATTTGCTAAATCGCATGGCATCACCATGGACTCTGTACACTGCAAAGCCATATTTGGAAAAGGCTCGTTGCATATAATTTCCCCCATTGCTTATACTTGTGCAGGCCTGTGGTAAACACTTAATCAGTTTGATTTGTAATAAATTGTAGCTTTTTATGCCTTTTTCAGGTTTTGTGAATGGCTTTCCAGTTTTCTTGGCAAAGCCTCAGACTTACATGAATTTAAGTGGTGAATCTGTAAGAGATACATTGAGCTTTCTAAATAATCAATAGTCTGCTCAAGTGTGTTCATATGACTGAACTACTTCCCACTTTTCATGGCAGAGTGGTCCTCTTGCAGCTTATTATAAACTTCCCCTTAACCGAGTGCTAGTGGTACAAAATTTTCGCGTTTATGCTTGGTCTCCCATTTGCCAGATGCATGTTCACTCTAACGCCCTATAATTCGTTGTTGTAGCTCCATGATGACATGAATTTACCTTGTGGGGTTCTTCGTCTGAACCCCCTGGGAAATCATGGAAGTCACAATGGGTAAGAAAATAGAACTTCTAGGCCTTAGTATGCTGATTAATATACTCCATGCTGGATTCTACCTCATTTAACTGCCCATGCCTGTTCCTGTATTAGAATGTTGACGTCTGAATATCTTGCACTTTGTTGTGGAGGGCTTCGTGGCTGGAGAAGTAGCTAACGGAGCTGTAG
>JAPKLW010002088.1:52506-72982 GCA_026898455.1 Plectranthus barbatus
GAAAGAAAATGAAGAGGTTTGCAAGATTCAATTTTTAGGGCAGAAGGGAGTGAGTCTGATTATTGAAGTGGATGAAGCGGGTCAGGATTCTGAGTTGGGCGAGCAGAATACCAGTTGCAAGAGATCAGCAACTAAACTTAATGGACCTTAATTAATTGAGTGGTTTTGTTGGGCCACTTAATTTTATTATTGCTATAGTTTCTAGCCCAAGTTTATTTATTTTGTTATGCTTTCCTTTTAATCAAGCAGGGGCATTTGTGGCCTTTCCGTAAGTAGGTTTCCTGTATTAAAACTTGGAAAACAATTGAATTGCGGCATGAAAAATGAGAAATACATCAGTTCCTTCTAACAATTTCTGATCTCTTCTTTCTTTCTGATATCTCCCCAAATTTCTTTTCTCAAACTTTATTATACAAAAATTGCAACAAAAAATAGGAATACAACACACTTGTTCCTATATATATGGAATCTTTCGTATTTAAACTGATTGTTTAGGCCATAAACCAGCCCATGTATGCAAAGGTTTTAACTCTGTTTACTGATCTCCAATCAATCAACCATACTTTCCAAAGGAATTTTTAGAATTTGAGTTGTTCTCAGTAGACCTTTTTATGCTGTTTGAGCATTATGGTCCATCTATCATTACATTATATGATTTTTCCAGGCTAAAGAGCGTGATCTATCATTTTCGTGGGAATAGAGAATTTCCTCGTTTAAGAATTGGTTAGTTTGCATTCCCAACTTAACGAATTTGTTAGTTTTAATTTCCAACTTAAATAATCAAATCAAGCCATTTTTGTTGTTGTTAGGTATAGGGAGGCCTCCTGGTCAAATGGATCCAAAAGCCTTCCTACTCCAAAAATTCAATGCAAGAGCTCGAGAGAGGGTATGCTTATGCTTGTATTTTCTTGCAGCATATGTTGGATTGATTTACAGTTTACATAGTTACCCCTTTTGCTCATCACTCTCCTGCGTACGAGCAAAGAAAACCAGGAATATTGAAGTTACAGCTCATACGTAACAGAACCTCGTGGTTGTTCATGAGTAATTTAATGAATAACTACAAAATATCATTTTGATCTTTTTATTTGATAATGCTTCACTTAAGTTATTTTGTCATGGATTATTTGCACCTGCAGGGATCTTTAATAATATTTCCCTATGCAACTCTGTTACATGGCCTACATTCTAATGTAAATCGTATAGCAAAGGTTTACTCATATACGTTTTTTTAGGATGGCAGATCGATGCTGCATTGCAAGAAAGTGTCCATGCTCTAACAGAAGTCTTGTCCAAAGGGCTGACAGAGAGTGCACGACGCTTCAATAAGGAGCAGAAGTACAAACATATAAGATTGCAAACCATGCCTGTATGATGACTACCAGAGGTACCCCATCCAATCCAATTTATACTACCAAAGCATGTGTAGCCATTAGCAATTTGGTTTTCTTACCAAATCTTAGAGCAAGGGAGTAATATTTCAAACTGAAACTACTTTTATATTACACTTAGGCTCTCAAGTGACTGCTTGAATGAGATGAACTTGCTTGCTAGAAGACGAGGAGTCCTCTGCTGTACACTTTGCACAGCCGTTTGGTGCAATGGGAAGCAGCTCTGAAGCGATCGGGAAACGAAGTCAGTCAAATGAACTGTTGTTGATACATGCATGCACTTCAACAAATTTATTCAAACGAGGAGCCTGATCTTTCCCTTATTTCTCTTAGTCATTTTCAAACATTCTGAGCTGTAAACTAGCTGTCGTATTTTATCTCCTTTTGATCAGCACTAATAAAGAACTGATTGTAATGTTAGTTTAAATGAAGAGAGAGAGAGAGAGGTTTTTGGTGCTGTGGTCCTTGTGGAAATGGGATTGAAAATAGGTGACATTATTTATGAAATTAATTTGTTCATTATTAATGAATGGTTCCTGTAATATATAGTGCCTCTCTCTCTCTCATTGAATTTTACAGCATATATCGATCATAAAAATCAATTGACATTTAGTGATTTTACCCCCAAAATAATTGACATAAAGGAGCTGTTTCTTTTTTGGGTTACATCTTGAGAGTTGTAAAAGTTATCGACAATCATCTTCATTTACTCACAATTAATGATATGATAATATATTAATTAGGAGCTCAACAAAAATCTTGTAATTAAACTCACTAGCAAGAACAACACTTTATAAACTCATTAATTAACAAGATTGAGAAAAAATAAAACCAAACGCAAACTCCACTCAGAGAGAGAGAGAGCAGCCATAGTTGAGGATCGAGAGCGACGACATAACTAATGAGAAGACCGTCGTTAACAGTAGCCGGGAGTGGCAACGTCAACAAGAAGGTGGAGTCTCCGTCGTGTAGCAACAAGGAGGGGCTGAAGAGGGGGCCATGGACGGCGGAGGAAGACGAGTTGCTGTCCAACTACATAAAGAGAGAAGGCGAGGGAAGGTGGCGGGCGTTGCCAAAGAAGGCGGGTCTCCTCCGCTGCGGGAAAAGCTGCCGCCTCCGTTGGATGAACTACCTCCGCCCTTCCGTCAAGCGCGGCCACATCTCCGCCGACGAGGAAGATCTCATCCTCCGCCTCCACCGCCTCCTCGGCAACAGGTATAATATATTTATGCATATCATGTGCATGAATGCTGTATCCATCTTGATTTTCATAATATGCATATACACATATATATATATATATATATCTTGTATGAATGTAGATGGTCATTGATAGCGGGAAGAATCCCGGGCCGTACGGACAACGAGATCAAGAACTACTGGAACAGTCATCTAAGCAAGAAGTTGATGAGGCAAGGAATAGATCCCAAGACTCACAAGCCCTTCATCATCAACCCTAATCCCTCCACCCACCATGCAGATGCAGATGCAGGTGGAAGAAGCAAGATTAATCATTCTGATCACCAACACCATGATGAGAGTGAGAGCCTTGAAGATGGAGATTTTACTCACGACGACTCTCTATCTTCCTTCTTGGATTCCTTGATTAATGATGACGTGTTCAACTACCAGCAGCAGCCCCATGGATATCTTAATTAATAATTGATTTATTTATGCATATTTCCCTAATTAGTATATGTTTATATCTGTGTGTGTGTGCGCACTTTGGTATCGATATAATTAATTAGCTTGTATATTAATTCACTTTCTTTTACAACTTAGTGTTTTTCTGTCGATTTTATCTTTTTAATGACTTTTATTGCAAAAAAAATAATAAAACACGAATACTTGGGGGCGTATGGTTTAACTGGAATCATTATGGGTATGAGTTTGATAGTAGAGGGAATGGGTATAAGTTTGATTTTTGGGAATCATTCTCAATTTTAATGTTTGGTTTACTAGATGGGTTTTGGAATCATTTTCAATTCTGATGATTTATTTTTTAAGTTTATAGGTTTATAAAATAATTAAATTGTTATACAAATAATAATTAATTTAATAATAAAAAATAACAAAATAAAATTATACTACCTCCATCCCGGTCTATTGGACACCTTTGACCGGGCACGAGATTTAAGGGTTGTGAGTGGTAGTGAAATTAATATTTTATTGATGAGTGTGAAAATTTTTTATTATTTTAGGAAAGTGGCCTAATAAGGTGGAACGAACGAAAACGGAAAGAGTGCCCAATAGACTGGGACGGAGGGAGTATTAAAACAAATAAATAATCTATTTATCTTATTATTTGTTTTATAAAATTATTATTATTATTATTATATATTAAAAAGAATAATATATAATTATAATAACATATAATATTATAAATAATATAATTATCAAAATATTATAAAAAAAAGAAAAATTAAATAGATAAGAAAATAATTATAAATAAAATGAATTAAAAATTAATAAATAAATAATTAATTTAAAAATAAAAATTAAAAAATATAATTATATTAAAATAGATAAATAATATATTTATATTCTTATTTATTTATAAAATATAAAATTAAGATAAAAATAAATGGTTAATATAATAATATTATTATTGTAATATATTAAAAAGAATAGTATATAATTATAATAATATATAATATTATAAAATAATATAATTATCAAAATATTTTAGAGTAATATTATAAAAATGAATTAATAAGAAAATAATTATAAAATAGTATGAAATAAATAATTTTGGTAATAAGATATGAGAATGAAAATGAAACTCACTATTTTGGAAGGTTTTGATGATTCACAAGTATTTGGGTATCATTCCCATTTTTTCATTCTCATATCCTTTAACCAAATAGTGGGTTTCGGAATCATTCCATTCATTCATTCTGAAACCCACCAACCAAACGCCCCCTTAATTATCTTTAACTATACACAACTGAGAATTAAATGTTAATTGGGTAAAAAACCTTTATTAATGATTGTAGAGTTAAATAGAAGACAAAAGGGTTGAAATTTAAAACTTACTTATTAATTAAACTTATAGCTAGTGGGACATTAAGTGAGACAGCTGCAGAATTTTGATGGTGATTACAATCAGTAAATAATTAATAATGATTAATTAAAGCCTTTATCAATTGCAAAGATACACATTTAATTAATTCCTAATTAGAAAGTTTTCCCCTTTTCTTCTTTCTTTTTATTAAATGAAAGTTCAAGTGAATCAAGCGTTAAAAGTGTATGCTCAATAAATAATGAATTTAAAATATAATAGAGACATTTAAAATCTATGACTTTTTTATGAGGAACGAAAGACCTAGAATCTCAACAATTGTGATTTCTTTTATGCATGGTTGTAAAAATCGCTAGGCGCTAGTCGGGCGCTCGAGTAGGGCCTAGCGCCTAGGCGAATTAAGCGGCGCCTAAGCGTTTTCTAGGCAGTAATTAATCGGTAAGCTAATTCTAATATTTAATATTTATAATATATATTTATCAATAAATAAAAATTTAGATTATATAAATTTTAATTATTTCTTTAAAAAATAGGCCATCTAAACTGATTATGTGGCACGCAACATGCTTAGTCGGTCACCTAAGTGGCGCGTAGCCAGCTTGGTCGGCTACTTAAATCGCCGTCTAGACGGATTAGGCGGCCTAGGCGGTGCCTAGACGCCGATTACTCGCTACAAGGGGATTAGAGGGTAATCGGTTCGGTTGGGGACCGCCTAGCGCCTAGGCGGGGATTTTTACAACAATGCTTTTATGTAAATAAATCTTATTATCTTTTTCTTATTATTGAATAAGTTCTGCAATTGTAAAAATCAAACTGTTATATATTTTAAATTTAGAAATTTATACATTTCAAAAAGTTGTGTACGTTGAATATTACCATTTTATATTATTATAATTTTTACGATGTCATAACCAAAAACGAAAAGAAAAGAAAATCAATTAGCCGATTGTATAATTAAAATGGCCATCTTACCAATTAAATTGTCTAATGGCCCGAAATGGATGACTCTTGCAGGTGGTATTGGAATTAAATAAGAATATAAAGAGAAAAAAATTAAATGATATTATTTGCATTTAGGGAAGATGATAATAACTTAGATTCAGAAATTCAGCATTTATTAATTGCTAATGTTCACTGTATTACCAAACTATAATTAATTAGACGACGACTGAAATGCAAATTAAAAATAAAATGCTGCAACAAGTTAACCCTCCAGTTTATAACAAAAAGTTATATAACTCTCTCTATTCGCTCACATAATACTAAAGAAGAAATTATCCTAATTATTATTTTTATGATGGTGGAGAGCCGGTAAGAATTTTAATCTCTCTGGATTTTTTTATTTACAGAGAAAAAATCATGTAATAACTTTTATATATAATTGGGTGGGAGACATGAATTTATGATTAATCACAAGCCCCTGGGCTTAGTCCGATAAACCCCGGAAAGGTGAGCTTAAACTCCAAGAAAGAAGAGAGAAATAGAAAATAATAGGCACAAGAAAAGAAGGGATTTCATATATATAATATATTTCTTTTTTTTTTCTTTTTTTTTGAAGAAAAGCAGTGCTCATAAATTAATCATAATCAAGTTTGGTTACATCAATCAACCAATCTGGAAAATTTGATCTCCAAATCATCTCGCATGAGAGACGGCTAGAGAATTGTGCTACTTGGTGAGCAGCCCGATTAGCACTCCTAAAAGCATGATAAATTCCTAAAATATTTCTTCCCTCCCTTGATTGAATTCGGCGTTTCACAGCTATAGGGATCATGTCTTCCTCATCTTCCTTATCCCTCATGACTTGAGCAGCAGTAATGGAGTCCGTGAAGATCATAATTGGAAGAAATTTTTGCTCAAAACAAAATGTAATTCCATAGCAAATTGCAAGAACTTCACCTCTAAAAGCGGATACTGCATGTGGAATTGGGCACGCCAAAGCTGCAATGATTTGTTTTCCACTTTTTCTAACAATAATCCCCACTCCGTACCTGTTAGTCGTAATATTAAACATTGCATCAACATCAACCCGAAATTCTCCGGTGTTTGGAGCCTTCCACTGCCGGTCTCCAAATTGCATCCCTCTCAAGTGGTCCCTTCTCCAGCTCTCTGATGCATCTTGAAAATTTTGCCAAAGGATCACACTTTGTTCTTCTGTGGGCGATTCCATTTCCTTCTCGGTCCCATGTTTGAATTTGCAGGCAAGTGTCCAGGTCCTCCACAAAAGGATCACCCAAATTTCATAGTCAGCTTTTGAGAAGTGATGAGAAATATACTCTCCAAATCTGTTAAATCCCTGGTGCTTGCATCCCCTAATTGCATTCCAAAAGCGACTCTTCTCCCAGATGGTTTTAGTCATTTTACAGAAGAAAAAACAATGCTCCGTAGTAGCAATCTGATTTCAGCACAAAGAGCAAATGCTGGTTGTTGGAACATGATGCTTTAACAGATTAGCCTCCACCGGGATAAATCCACTGTAGGCTCTCCACAGGAAGATTTTCACCTTTGCCGGTACCTTGATATTCCATTTTGTACCAATATTTCTTGTAAAATTCCCCACAGTTTGAGGGGGGGGGGTCATAAAATCCAATCCCTGCAAGATATCCTGATTTAACAGAGTATTGCCCTTTTTCTTCAAACCTCCACCATCTTCTATCATCTTCATCTCCACCTTCCCTTCTCAGATCCAAAATTGCCATTCTTTCATAAGGCGTGCATAGCTGTTCCATTTTTTCAGCATCCCATTCTCCTTCTTGATTTATCAGATCAGCCACCAAAATGTGTTGCTTTCCAGCAACCTCCTTGGAAAGTGCTCCATTGGCCAGTGTAGGGATCCAGGCCTCCTGAAAGGCTTTTATACTTCTACCATTTCCAACTTTCCACAGCAAGCCCTTTTGAATCAAACTTTTGCTCCAAGCAATTGATCGCCAGGCATATGAGGCTGAGGGCCCAATCTTAGCTGCCATGATATTCCCATCCCGAAAGTATCTAGCTTGGAAAACTTTAGTCACTAAAGCAGCAGGGTTTCTGATCATTCTCCAAATTTGCTTAGCAAGCATAGCCTTGTTAAATCCACAAATATCTCTAAAGCCTAAGCCACCTCTCTCTTTTGGTTTGCACAAATTTCCCCATTTCATCCAGTGCATTTTCTTGGAGTGTTCACTATCACCCCACCAGAAGTTTGCACACATTATATTTATGTCATCGCATATAGCTCGTGGGAGTCGAAAGCAAGCCATTGTATAAGTTGGAATAGATTGAACAACAAATTTAAGGAGTACCTCTTTTCCGCCTGCCGAAAAGAAGTGATTCTGCCAACTCCCAATCTTCATTTGAACTCTTTCTCTAATAAAGCCAAATTGGATCCTATTTTGTCGGATTGAGAAAGTAGGAAGTCCCAGATAAAGTGCATGTCCTTGGACTTCTGTGATATTCAGCATCTGTTGAATCGTCCGTGCATCCCTATCTCCAGTGCTGGGGCTAAAAGATATCGCCGATTTGTCGAAATTAATCTTTTGACCCGAAGCTTTTTCATACTTAAGCAAGCAACTCTTCACCGCGCTACAGCCCTCATTAGTAGCTTTGGGGTTTAGGTATTCCCCTGAATAGGCGTGCTTGTTCATAAGCTGTCAGAAGGGCGGACAAGCCTTCTGCGCAAATTGCAAAGAGGAAAGGAGAGAGAGGGTCTCCTTGTCGTAATCCCCTTGTAGGCTTTATTGTACCAAAGTGCTGCCATTCAAGATAAAAGAAAATGTAACAGTTGTCAAACATTTCATAATCAGCTCAGTGAAGCAAACCGGGAAGGCCATTTTCTCCAGAATTTTCTTCAGATATGACCACTCGACTCGATCATACGTTTTGCTCATATCTAACTTGAGTGCTGCGAATCCTTTTTTCCTTTTAGTCTGCCTTCGAAGCTAATGGATACATACGAATCCAACAAGGACATTATCAGTTATCAACCGGCCAGGGACAAAACCACTTTAAGCTTGATCAATGATGCTGGGCATAACTTTGCGAAGTCTATTGACAATGGCTTTTGAAATAATCTTGTAGCTCGTGTTGCACATGCTAATTGGCCGGAACTCTTTCATCGAAGTAGCCTTTTGAACTTTTGGTATGAGAGTAATAACAGTCTCATTCCAATCAGTAATTGGTGCACCATCATTCAAAACTTCAAGTATTTTTCCTGTCATAAACTTCCAATAAGCGGCCAAAACTTGTGAAAAAATTTCCATGTGAATCCGTCTGGGTCGGGAGCTTTTGCAGGGTGAATCTGAAAAACAGCCCTCCTAACCTCGTCTGCGGTGAAAGGCTCACTCAAAATCATAGCTCCAGCACTATTAACACTTGTTCGGATGTAGCATGTCACTTCATCGATCTCCAAATCTGAAGGGTTGGAAGTTTCAAAAAGATTTTCAAAAAAAATTGAGATAACCTGAGCCTTCTCCATTTCATTTGTATGCCAACCTCCATTTGTATCAAACAAGCCATGTATTGTATTTCGCTTACGTCTCTTTGTTGCTTGTGCATGAAAGACTTTTGTGTTCCGATCCCCTTCCTGAAGCCATGTCATTCGAGCTCTCTGCTGCCAGTGTGATGTTTCTTGTTCTATGGCTTGCTCAATTTCTTCAAAGATAGCTATAATTCCTTGTGATTGAAGTGAGAATTTGTCTCTGTCCATCAAAACTTGTCTCTTTGCTCTCAAAGCAGCAATTTTCTTTCCCAGAAAATCAAATCTTGTACCGGCCCACTTCTTAAAGAATGCCTTGCATTTTATCAGTCTCTCAGGAACTGTGCACTCCTCATTTTGGCAGCTCCATTTCTTGTAAAAAATCTGGCACAATAGCTTTGTCGAGCAGCCATTTGTCTTCCCAGTGAAAGCGTCCTCTTCCATGTTGCGCTATCCTTGGGCTAGCTCGCTTCAATCGGCACAGGATCGGTCTATGATCTGATCCTTAGAAATCCAGAGCTTTAACTTCGCACTCTTGGAAGGCTGTTTGCCAAAGTTGGTTTCCCACAAAGCGATCCAAAAGTTCAAATATTGATGTACTTCCTGATCTTTTATTAAACCACGTAAAGGAATGATCTGTATTGTTAAGTTCGTGCAACTGACATTCCTCCAGGGTCTCTCGAAATTTTTGCATTTGACTGACTGACTGGTCTAGCCTTTCTTCCTTGTTTCTCTGACTCCAAGATTACCTCATTAAAGTCTCCACCAACAAGCCATGTTGTTTCTGTGGTAGCATTTGCATCAGCGAGTTTTTTTAGCAATTCCCACAAGAATCTTCTTTTATTTTGGTCAGGATTTCCATAGAACCCTGTAAATCTCCAAATCACTCCTCCATGATCCACCATACAGTCAATGTGTCCTTGTGAGTAGGACAAAACCTTTATATTCCAATCTGCTTGCCACAGTAGCATAAACCCTCCTTTTCTCCCAATAGGGTCAACCACGAACATCCCTTCATACCCAAGAATGGATCTCCAATTATTGCATCTTTGTCTCCCTAAGTGTGTTTCACTTACAAAGACTAAGCCCGGGGAGAAGCCAGCTAAAAGCTGGCGGAACTCATGGAATGCTCTTGGGCTCCCCATCCCTCGAGCATTCCAAACAATGCAGGTCATTGGGTTAGGCGGGGCTGCTCATTTGCAGCCGCCGCCTTTGAAATGTCTTCAACACTGCCGAGGGACAAGACTTTGAGTCTTTTAATCGCAACCCCGTTCTCCCGATCAGATTTAGCTCCCTCTTCCAGTGGGCGTTTGCCCCTATCCTCTGGAGTAAGTGTGGTCCATAGTTTCACACCCCTTGAATGTGTGCCCAATCATCCCACAACTTTAGTAGAAAAATGGTAATCCTTCATATTTAATTGGTAGCCATTGCTTTTCACCTCCAACTACCACAGTCAACCCTCTCTTCAGAGGCTTAGTTATATCCATTTCAACTTTTATCCGTATGAATTTGCCAAAGAAGTCATGGTCTGGGTCCAAATCCACCAGATGTCCCAGTTTTTTTGCCATGACTTTGGCATGGGTAGCTGTCATACAGCTTATCGGAGCATCATAAATACGAACCCACAGTTGTGCCTCCTTTATTTGCACTGTAGATGATTGCTCTTTCTCTTTTAAGGGGCGAATGGTGAACAAATGAACTTCAAAATGCCATGGTTGGTTCTTTAATACCCAACACATTTCTGCCTTGTCCTCGAATTTGAATAAGAAGAGGTTGTGAGTCCATTCCCGTGCATCTAACCCTTTCTTCGCTTTCCAGGCCCCTTTCATCACCTCAAGAATCGCATATGAGTTGATTGACTTTCAGCTTGGAGTTTCCCTACGAGACAGTTGATGTTGCTTTGAGAGATCTCCCCTTGAGTTTCCCCGACTTGGTCCAGATCTAACAATTCAATTTCTTCTTCACTGTTTGTCATTGAGCCGCTTTTGAGCCACAACAATGAGACCCAGATGTATCTGTAATCTTGTTTGTGGAGTGGGATTTAGTTGTAATCTTGTTTGTGGATTTTAATTTTGGGAAGCAAGGTTGGATCCGCCGCCGACACCAAAAGGGGAACACCAACCCTAGAAATCCAGGGAAAAAGCTCTCGCTTCACGAGAGAACTATATATATAATATATTTCATAGTTTGATTTTCAATTACAGATCATACTTCTTTATATTACAGATCTCATATACTAACAAACAAACTCACTCCTCTGCAAAATCATTGCCTAGAAAGTAGAGCTGGCCCATAAATTTTGGGGTTTCAGTAAGAAAAACTTGGTACCCTTATTTTAATTAAATAGTTATAAAAATTATTAATAAACATAATATAAATATAAAATACATTTTAAAATTATTAATCTTATTTAAAATTACAAAATTTATTACAAATTTTCTTTTAAGAAAAAACTCAAGTTCTTCATGACTTTACAATCATCTTATAGATTTCACTTTAATTTTAAATAAATATAAAATAAAAAAAATTAAATAATATCATATAAATAAAATGCATAATTATTTTAAAATAATTATCTTAACATTTTTTTGAAGCAAACAGTTTGAAATTTTTTTCACCATATATTTTATTTGCCTTTCTTTTTTAATAACAAGATAAATGTTTACTAACTCAGAAAAACAATTAACATAATATTAATATGATTAATACAAAATAATAAAATCACACAAATTGAAATGTAAACCACTCCGATAAAATAAGAAATAAAAATTAATAGTCAAGGCCTAGCGAATAAAATTTGATAGGATTTTTTAATTGCACAACATTATTATTACAAATATTTTACACCATAGACAATACTTATTTTAAAAAAATAAAGGATTACTATTAAAAATAATGAAGGACTACCTTATCAACTTATTTTTACTTTTAATTGCTACTTACTAAAATTCGTTTATATGATGTTGAAAAATTAAAGAGAGAGAGAGAGAGAGAGAGAGAGAGAGAGAGTACTAAAAAAATAATGGAAAAGTAAAGAGATAGCGGTTGCTTCGTTTCTAGAAGAAAGACCATTGTTTTGATTATCGTGTTATATTAGAATCAGTATAAATTTTACTATCTTAATTAATACCTAGAACAATCATACTATATTATTTGATATCTTAATTAATCTTAATATTTACTGGCAAATATAACTCACCACAATTCGGTTACAACAAGGACGGATTTGTTGAGAAGAATGAGATAATGAGCTTGGCTTGTGATCTTGCCATTTCGGGCTTCAGTTGTAATAGATGGGTTGTTGGTGTATCATAATCAGTGCACATATTCCAAGATTTACTATCCGTGCGCAGCCTAATCCTTATCCACTTAGTCTCTCCTAAGTAGGTTGCGCAGGGAACTCGGGGGTGGGTCCTACTTATTCGGAGGCGGTTCGGCTAGGATTTCTAACGATCTCCCGATCTAGGCGCGACCTGATGCTTATCCCCTCAATCCTCCAGGTAGGACGTGGGCTATAGCTCTGATAACTCTCATAAAAAGTATCTTTTACTCTTTTCTAGCTTGTTTGAGATGTCGTTTTAATAAGATTTGTCCTAACTTTAGGTCTTTTGTTGGTTTATTTGTATCTTTGCTGCATTTATGCTTTATTTTACTAATTTAGGAATTTAATAAGTTTTTGCAAGTATTTGTGAAGGTTTTTCACCAGGTTTGGGATGCTAAAGCTTTTCAGTCGCATATTGGTCACAAGTTATGCTCGAGCATAGGAATCGCGATGAAGTTGTATGAAGAAGACACTTTCTGGGACCACTTGGGACAAAGATCAAGCACTTTTTGGATCTTGTCTGCCGATGAGGACAGATGTCGATATGTGAGCCAGAATATGTTAAAATAGCAAAAAGGTGTCTCCACGTGTAAAGATCCGAGATATGATCGATGGAGGGAGTGCAAGATAGAAAATATCAAAGGAGGGGACAACACTTGACACATGATACACAACACACAAGCTCGGAGGTGATATTCAGAAAAGAAGGTGGAGAGCGTGTGGCAGAAGCAAGGATTTCGATAGTCTGCCAATCATTGCCCGAGATTTTTTACTTTTATTTTAGCTTTTTGTAATTCGAATCTGAAGATGGTGAATGATCTTGAGCTCTCTTTTGTTCTTTATTTGAATATGAGCTAAACTACTTTGCAATTGGGTTGTGGAATCTTTTCTTGAACTTGAATATATGTTAATGTTTTGCTTTGTTTGATTCTAAGTTTGTTTATGATTTTGAATTGTTTAATCTCTTGAGCACGGCAGTGAGTGGAGATTTATCACCTATTGAGACCATAAGGATAGATAGGCCGAGGAAATCATAAGCGACCGCATTTATTTCATAGGCATATGAATGATTGTGGCTTAATATTAACCCCTGTTAGAATTATTGCATTTGACTGCCATTTCGACCATAGGCATATGTAGTTTGGTAGAAGAATGCAGATCTAGTGGAGTGGCAACTTACTAAGCATTTTGTGTGTGGTTTTAGGACTCAAATGATTGCGAGACTATTGTTTTAGCTTATAGGATAGTTATAGCAAAGACTTTCCATAACCCGAGTGTGCTTCCCATTCTTACTGTTACTTAGTTGGATTTGGCCTGATCATTTTGTGGCAGGAATAATTGCTACTTTTGTTTGCTCTTCTTGGTCTTATTGTTTATGTTTATTTACATTTTTAGTCAAAGTTCACAATGTATCAAACCTTATTTACAAGCAAGTTTGTGTGCACGGTTCAAGCAAATACTTTATAGGGTTTGATATATGGTCTTTATGACTATATTACTTGTAGATTGCGTATACTTGCACATAGTTCTGTAGATACACTGCAACACAACAATAAGCTCTGTGGCTCGTAGGCGTGATAGGTCGTACGGGACGCTGCTGGAACCTTACTTGTAGCTCGTGGTCCGGCGTACGGTTCGTTGGAGGTCATGTGGATCTCGGATTAGGCTCATTCTTCGTTGTGGGCTCCTGAACTTGATTGTCGTCCTTATTGGTCTGGGGCCTTATATGTTTTTGTCCAATCAAATTTGGGCTCAACAATAACCTCTTCAGGCTTGGGGTTGACTGATCGGAGACCCCAAGGCCGAACATTTTTACGCGCCTTGCTTGTCACAACGTAAGTGCTCAAAGCGCGGAAGTTCTGAGCTCCTCGTGAGGTCCTTATCTCATTAGGTAAGTCGAATCCTCGTGGGTGAGTCCGACAGGTGTAGGGGCATGTATTTAGGCTTCTACACATGAATGGAAGTAACTATGTGGTGCTATCTTGTTGGCTCAAATTGTGGTCCAGAAGCACGAGATAGGAACGGGATATCACATAGGACGTTCCACTTTATAGAAGCTAGGCTCTAATGTAACAATGCTTTGTGTGTTACCGTAATGAAGGGTTTGCACGGGCTCAGGCCATTTGATGATGGTTAGTGCATCAGAGTAGCGACGTTCTAAGTTGTATAGTTCCGAGTCGTGTTGCTCCGGGTTGTGGGTTCACGTCGCGTACTCGGGTCACCACTTTGAAATTCGTGTGCAGGAGTGGTGACGGTTTTGCCTCCCGCATCTGGCATAACCGTAATTACGTGGAAGTTGGAGGGCAGTTACCGACGGTTGTGGGAAGTTGAACCGTCGCCTGCTATAGAGACCACATCGCCCTCAATTCTCCCCACTTCTTGATTCTGCTACTCCCATTTTGCTCCCTCGCAATTTATCTTGGCGATTCCACTCATTTCCCCGTGTTGATTCCTTTTTCCTATGAGGCTAGTTGTGTTCGCTACCCTCTTGTTTCATAAGTTATTTTTCTTCGGGGTACATGGTAATCTTTGCTTGGGTTCTTGATTTTTCGAGCTGGGTCGGGTTAGATTCTTGATTTTCTTCGTTTACCTCTTGTAATGTCTTTAGTATTAAGATTCCCAAAATCTGGGAAGCAGTTCTACCCCTCCCTTTTTCGAATCTTCACCCCCTGAGTCATCTACTCCAGAGGAGGTGGGTTCCCTTCCTTAGATCGCGGCTCCCCGAGATTTAATCAGAGTGAGGAAGCTGGGTCTATTATACGTTTGTTTTCATGGTTACTATTAAAAACGGAGTTCAAATGTTAACAAGTGATGATAATAATCTTATTATCATGTACTCCGAATATTCTATGTATATATTTCAAAATGTATGGATCATATTATTCATATATATCAGCAAGGAAAGGTTAATATAGATGTGCGAAGTAGAGTGAGAGAGGCTTGCGGAGCGCATCATTACACGTAGGGTTATTTATTATATTGTTATTTTGTAATATTGTAACCAAATTCATAAGCGTAATAATAAACATTTATTTTTCGTAAAAGTAAATAATTGTCGAACCACATAAATCTTGTGTTGAATCATTTATTGTTGTATGTTTTTTTAGTTCTTATGTTATATAACTGATTGATTACAACACTATTTAACATGATTTTTTATATAAATATTTGTCACAATAAATATAATTCAATATAATTCGCACATTGTATGAGTTATATACTAATTATGAGTAATAAAAATAACCAATTTTAATAATGGAAAATCAATGAAAAAGAAATTAAAGGCTATGAAATTTTATAAATCTTATTGAATGCAACAACACTTAATATAATAATAAATAATTTGAGATTTAGAAACTTGAAATTGACAAAGAAAAAAAGAAATAAAGTTTTCTTTAAAACAAAAACCTTATAAACTTGGAGATTTCATGGTCGATGTATTTTTTTTTTCCACCTTCAAAAGATTAACTCTTCGAAATCTTACCGGTCTTATCCTAATTCGTAGAGAAAGAGAGAGTGATGGAGGCATGGTCTGTTCTGAGCTCCTCCTTCAACCCTCCCAAAACCCTTTCCACTTTCATTTGCAGAACCTCGTCCACTCGCTTTCCCCACGCCAATTCCATTGCCAATGGCCGCCGGGAGCTGCTCTTCTCGTGCGCCACTACAATTCCTCTCACAATTGACAATCCAACGGGGACTTCCGCTTCCAATTATAAGGACACTCTTCCCAAAATCGATCAGAGTGGAAGGTTTTGTAGTCCCAGAGCCGCCCGTGAGCTAGCTCTGTACGTATTCCTGTTCTGTTATGCTACTGCGTGTGCGTATGAATGTGTTGTTTCCCTAAACTCGGAGTCTAATTTGTACTATTTCTTAGGATGATTCTATACGCGGCTTGCTTAGAGGGCTCCGACCCGGTTCGCCTTTTCGAGAAACGAATCAATGCACGAAAAGGTTTTCTTTTTTGCTGCGATTTCCTGTATTTCTATTGCAGTCACTACGGTGTATGTAATCTGACATTTACCAATTCATCCCCTTCAGAATTTGGGTATGAAATCGATAAGGTTTTTTTGATGGAATATGATCACATGAGCTTTGGAGGGCCCCCCGTTGCCACTGAAACCGTTGAAGAAGCCGATGAGATTTTGCGAAAACTGCAAAAGGAGTCTGACATAGGTAATTACTATCATTTCTGTTAATATGTGTGCTTTTACAGTTAATATGCTGTAAAATGCTTGCTGTGTAGCCTCTTGTGATTATTTAAATGTAGAAATCTCAATTATGGTTTTACTCATGGAACGTAGGTGGTAATGAATTCTGGTTGATGTAGAGACGAGGGAGAGTGTTTTTTATTGTTTCAAACGTTTGATAGTTTTAAATTATATTGTTCCACATCGGTCTGTTACTAAACTGAATTTATGTATGAATTGTGGTTGGGCACCCTCTCCTTTGAGCTAGCTTTTGGGAATGAATTCTACCCAAGCCCATTATAATGATATCAGCCAAGTCGTGTGAGGGTGGGTATCAGAACATTGTCCCACATCGGTCTGCATATCACTATGGAAGGGTCCCTTGTTGGAGGGTGCTGCATTTTTTAGTGGTATATAGCAGTTGCAAACAGAAAAGTATCGCGTAGATTCTCCTATTTCTCCAATGTTTTCTTTGTTCTACCTTACTTGTACACCTGTGAACACTCACTGCCTATGAACTTCCATCGCTTGCGTTTTGTTTTTAACGAGCAAATGTTAACTGTTTGACTTTCTTCTTTCAGAAGCTGAAGTTCTTTCAGCACCTCCAAAGTTAGTATACAGCAAATTAATTTTACGGTAAGCGACTGTTTTCATAGGTTAAGCTTCACTATTCGCTCTTTGTCACTTATCTCGAACAATCTACTCGGAACAATAAGAATGACTTGGTATGAGTTATCTGTGAATTGCAGTTTTACTCGGAAACTTTTGGCAGCAGTTGCAGAGAAATGGGATAGTAATGTGCTTGCAATCGATAAGGTTGCACCAGAGAACTGGAAGGTCTGATTCGCCACTGTGTGCTACATGAATTCCTTTGAATACTTTCTGGTTACTTGCTGCAAGGGTGGATTAGTGAACATCAACTTATTTTTTTGCAAATAAATGTTCGCCTGTATGTGCATTGACATATGCATGCATGTTTTTTCTTCTAGGTGGATCGGGATGTGGCTGCATATTTGTGGTGGGTGTCCTTGATAACATGTGAATTGGTTATTATGATATATCTTATTTTCCAAGATCAATGTAGGATTTTCACTCCTAGAAGTGTAGTATGTCGCTGTTAATGCTGATTTGTTAGTTGTCAATGTTACAAATTCTGATTATACCTTTGAATCATAAAAACTAGTCTAATGTCTAGTGACTCTATAGTGTTATTTTGGTACAGAAAGAACCAGCTAGTCGAATCCTGGAGTTTTCAGTGCTTCACTTAGCAATGTCGGAGATCGCAGTTCTTGGGACGAGGCACCAAATTGTCATAAATGAGGTTGGTTAACCATTTCTTATATCTCTAACTTTTCAAGAAACAATCCATGCATGAAATACTTTTTTTCTAATGAGCAGATTTTTAGTGGATTCACTCTTTCTAATACCTATGTTCATTAAAACATTTGGCATCTTTAAAGTTCGATTACAGTCTGTGTTTATTCGAGGCTGGTTGAAATTGAAGTTTGCACTTGATAGTTGATGCAAAGTTCAAAACATACAGTTTCTTGAAAGCTTATGATATATGAGTAACATTCATTGCAATTTTGTAATACATGAGGGCTCAGGCATTGCATATGTTTTAGCTTTAGTTAATGCATTGTTTCTGTAGTTAAATACTTGTTCCTTACTTAACGAAACTGTTGAACCACATCATATGCTTGTGTGAAAAGGCTGTTGACCTTGCAAAGAGGTTCTGCGACGGGGCAGCTCCCCGTGTAATAAATGGGTGCATGAGGACATTTGTGAAGGATCTCAGAGAAAAAAATGGTGAGGATAAGCCCCAGCCCCAGCCCCAGGGCCAGGATGTAAAAACCTAGGAGACTTTACAAGTAGTTGGTTTGTCTACTTGTGCAATCAAGTGCTGGAACTTGCAAAGGGAGATGGAAGCGACTGTGCTGAGTTGTGTTGTGTTGCCCCACTAAAGTCAAAAGAAAATCAATCCCATCTAAAAAGATGGATGTTTTATCAGGGCTTGTATGCTGGATTTTGTATGTAAGAACATTTTTGAGCATCCAATGTTGTGAGTGATGTTATAAATCCATTCTAGCATTGTATATTTGTCATTCTTCAATTAATTTTGTGGGAATACATACAACTAGTCACTTTGAATAAGTGAGTATGTTTTATAGCCACAAGGATAAAAATATAAGTTTTCTAGCCACTTTGTATTTTTGTCTTTTTCTCTCTTCCATTTTCGGCTACAAGACAAAATCAACTTTATTAAAGTTATTTCCATTTTCAGATATATTTATTATATGATTTATTTTCAACTAGCAAGGTGGTTGTAAATTTATTGCAACCTTTCACAAACAAATATGATTTTCTCTCTTGTACGAGGTAACATTCCAAAAAAAATTTGAAGATAGTTGAGAGAGTTTTGAGAGAATAAAAATCAAAGGTATGTTGATTTCAATCATTTTTCCTTATCTTTTATTTATTTTCTGCGTTACTATGATGATATGTGTTCAAAATCGACGTGTATATCTTAGTTTTTTAGAAAATATAGTGATTTTAGGATTGTTCTTTGTAAAAAATACGCAGAGAATTTTAGGAAAACACTGGAAAATCGAGATCTCGTGGGCAAATCGAGATCTCGAAATCGGTTCGAGATCTCGAATTGCCCACGAGATCTCGATTTTTTAAAATGAAATTACGAGATCTCAATTTTAATTTCGAGATCTTGAAATGTCTGTTGGATCATGATCTGGATTTTATTTAATATTTTCGTATCATTTATCGCAGATATCGTATCAACGTTTTATCATACGTCATGGTGGTTCATGGGACAGATCCAAGTATATTGGCGGAGACAAGCAATTGATATGCTTGAGGCGTGAGCGAATCTCCTACAATGTCATATTGTCCGAGATTCACGAGATCATGCACTGTGATTAGGGGTGTTCATGAGCCGAGCCAACTCGTGAGATACTCAGGATCGACTCGAAAAAAACTCGAATTCGACTCGTAACTGGTCGAGTCGAGCTCGAGCTCGAGCTCAATTATACTCAGCTCGATAGGCTCGCGAGCCTAAACGAGCTTAACTATATTTTTTATTTATATTTTTCTCCCATAAGTTCTTAATAATTACATTAGGTACCCTCACTATAAAATTAAAAAAATGCAACCCTAAATTTCATTTTTCTTCTTTTTACGCCGCACCACTCAAATTTTTCATTAGAGCTCTTCATTTCCGATTGTATCTCAACGGCACAGTGCTCTCTCTTTCTTCTCACACAGCGGCGCGCTCTCTCTCTTCTCACGGCGACGGCGACGGCGACAATCTCGTTTCTACAGACACGATTCACGCTGCTCTCACCGCTCCCTTTCATCAGAATCAACGATCTCTCTCGCAGTCGCGAGTTTTACGGACCACCACTAGTCTCGTTTCTCTTTTCTCCCCCAGATCTTGGCGTCCACATCTCTCTTTACTGAGAGCTTGTGTCACTCTATTTTTTAGAAGCTTGTGGGTTCAAAGTCTCATTCACTATTTGTATTTTTGTTAGTTTTATTTTGGATTTCAACTAGTCTTTGTCTCCAAAAATGGATTTCTCCATATTTTCTTTTGTGTAGTATGGAATCTGTTATTTTATGATTGTTGGTTGAATATTAAATTTTTGTTTACATTGTTTTACAATTTTAAGTTATGCATTCAGATCTGAAATAAATTGATCTCTTTGATTTTGTTATTATGTATTAAGATCTTTGTTTTTGTAGTTCTTAAATATTCAGAATCAAAGATGTATGAATATTTGTGAATTAATAATTTAATTTATTAAAATATTTGAAAATTATTAAATACGAGCCGAGCTCGAGTCGAGCTCGAGCTTAACAAAATTACTTCGAGATCGAGCTCGAGCTTGAAAAATAGAGCTCGAGCCTAAAGATATGGAGTCGAGCTCGAGCTTAGCTCTACTCGGCTCGGCTCATGAGCACCCCTAACTGTGATCTCCTCACTACTAGTTACTGCTTGTTTTACATGAGCAGTATATCTGGGGGCTCGAGACATGTGAAGTGTTGGGAAATTGTTGTGAATTTGGCTAAGTTTCCCTTCCCCAGTAG
>JAPKLW010002088.1:84539-118847 GCA_026898455.1 Plectranthus barbatus
TCAATTGATTGGTCGGCCGTTGATGGATTGGTGAAAGAAGAACCACCAGTTTCACCACAATCTTGACTAGGTTGAGACATCTGAAAAGCAAAAAATGAGAAGCAATTTTGATTAGGTTGAAACAACAACAAATACAATCAGCAGAGCAACAAATACAATTAGCAGAGCATGAGTCAAGCAAAATAAACAGCTAACTAGAGACAACAAAAATATTGGAGAAGCAGCAGAGCATGAATCCAAGCAATGAATTGAAGCAAAATAAACAACATGAATCAAAGCAAAATAAGCAGCATGAATCGAAGCAAAATAAACAGAAAAATAGAGACAACTAAAAAATTGGAGAAGCAGCATAGAATGAATCGAAGCAAAATAAACAGCATGAATCGAAGCAAAATAAATAGAAAATTAAAGACAACTAAAAAATTGGAGAAGCAGCAGAGCATGAATCAAAGCAAAATAAACAGCATGAATCGAAGCAAAATAAACAGAAAAATAGAGACAACTAAAAAAATGCTCAAACCTCGGTGAGGGACTCCGACGCAGCAAGGCTGTAAGCAAGCCGGGGCCAGGGAGGGGCGGCACAACATCAAATATTCACGTTGTCGCCGATGCATCAGGGAGCAGTGGACGCCGACGCCGAGGAAGATGAGAGGCGAGGAGGTTCTGGTCCGACACTCCGACTCCGACGCAGCGAGGCTGGAAGCGAGCAGGGGCCAGGGAGGAGCGGCGCAACAGTCAATGGTCACGCCGTCGCCATTGCCGATGCAGTGGAGGACGCCGACGCAGTTGACTGGTTGTGAAATTGTGTGGCGCAGCGGCGTGTAGGCTGTTGTTGTGACTCGTAAATAAATTTGAGAATTACACAATTAGATTTAGGGTTTGTTGTTTAGGTTAGATTTTTTAAAAATAAAAAATTGTGTATTATTTACATATTAATTATATATAAAAAATAATATTATATATATATTTATATAATTTCGGTTTTTCGGTTATTTTGGTCCGGAGAAAAATATAACCGAACCGAACCAAAATAACCAAAATTTTGAAAAAAAAACCGAACCGAACCGAAAACCGAAATAACTGAACCAAAATAATCAAAAAAATTTCAGTTCGGTTCGGTTTTCGGTTATTTTGGTTTCTTGCTCACCCCTAGAGTTGGGCGCTTCCTTTAATAGAGGTTGATGCTCCTGAGCGTTTGGAGTGTATTATTCCCGCAGATTGTACCCCGACTGAGCTATGCATTGGAGCGACATTTAGCAGCAATGATGAACCTGACCTTGCTGTAGGACTGCATCACTTGCATCACCGGTTGGAATACTCCACGGAGAGGTCCAGCACTACTCGGCTCAACTTCGGATGCAAGCATGGGAATGGTTGTCCTTTTATGCTACGTGCAAGACAATCTGGAACTGTTTAGAGAGTATTCAAGTGTGATCTGATGCACAGCTGCCAGACGGATATTGATCGTGTTGCTCCCCACAGAGTGCCCGCAAGAGTGTTGAGTAAGTATTTCTCTAGTAAGTTGGCGGCGAAGGGCGCTATTCTAAAGCCGAAGGAGATGATGTCTGAATTGTTGATTTAATTCGGCATCAAGATTGATTACAGTTTTGCCTTGCTGGAAAAAACATAGACATTGCAATGGTATTCGGCGAGTGAGAGAAGTCTTATGCGATGCTGCTGGGCTACTTACACATGCTACAGTCTCGTAACCCAGGCACGATGTATGATATATCTACTTCTTCCGAGAATTTGTTCAAGCACGTGTTTCTGGCGCTTGCTCCATGCATCGATGCATTTCACAGCTTCATGCGCCCAATGATCGTTGTAGATGGCACACATCTGAAGGGCAAGAATAAGGGAATGTTGTTTGTTGCGGTGACGAAAGACGGCAATGAACTATTATTTCCCCTAGCTATCGGGATCGGACCCATAGAGGATGATGAGTCGTGGATGTGGTTCATGCATCACTTGCATGTTTGCTTTGGAGATCGCGAAGGACTCATCATTGTCAGTGATCAGCACAAGAGCATAAAAAATGCAGTGGAGTTAGCATTTTCGAATGTTACACATACTATTTGCTACTACCACTTGGCGAATAACATGTCGAGGTACGGTCCTCAAGTTGGTGTTGTTTTACGAGATGCAGCCTACTGTTATAGGCATGATACATTTCAAAAGCACATGTCTACTTTGGAGATTCTGAGCAAAGACGGAGCTTACAAGAGGCTTCTGGATATAGGAGTTCACCGTTGGTCGAGATCTTAGTGCCCTGGTACCCGATTCAGCTTCATGACGTCCAACGCAGCCGAATCCCTCAACTCTCGTTTGTTATGGGCAAGGCGATTGCCCATATATGCCCTTTTTGAGACTTACAGAGCTATGGTTGAGAGATGGTTTGACGAGCGACGGGCGGCTGCACGGTCTAGAGATCATGCTCTGACACACATAGCTATGACGAAGTTAACAGAGTCGTCCGAATATGGGCGACATCTTGTAGTAAGAGGCACCACCATGGCACACATATACAAGGTGGAAGGGCAACATAGGAGCTACAATGTCGACTTAGAGCACAGAACGTGTGAGTGTCGTCAGTTCGATCTCGATCTGATTCCATGTTGTCATGCGGTTGTCGCCCTCAAGTAATATGTTAATTCGTACTTTCATTAATGCACATATCTTGTAGTGTTATAACATGTGTCTTATTTTTAAATTGTCATATATACTTCGCAGCCGATATCAGAGTACGTGCCACACTACTACAAACAATTCACTCTACTACAGACATATCATCACACCATTATGACTATGCCGCATCCATCGGATTTGGTACTCCCATCGGAGGTAACTTCTTTTGTTGTGAGACCACCGAGAGTAGTTCGATAGGTTGGCCGTCCGAGGATGAGTAGAGCACGTTCTGGTGCTGAGAGTTCGACCACGCGCAGATCACAAGTATGTAGGAGGTGTCGGCAACCCGGTCACAACTCACGTGTCTGCACTGCTTATATCGCCATTGGTGAAGTGGATTTGGACAGTCCTCCACCCCAAGATGGGCCACGAAGGCGACGGGCGAAGACATGTAGTATATGTCAGCTGACGGGGCATACAAAAAGAAAATGTCCGGAGAGAGTTGATCATATGAGTTCCTGTTGGATTTGTTCAATTTAATTCAGCATATCAACATCTCAAAAATAACATATCGAGATCTCGGCTTCCATATCGAGATCTCGATTTTTTATTTCGAGATCTCGATTCATACATAAGAAATGATTAACACATTTCGAGACGAATAAATTGTTTTCGAGATCTCGATATCATCATATCAAGATCTCAAAATGTGCTTCATCGTCTCGAATTTCCTGATCTATTATTCAATAAAATCCATTTAATACTGTAGAATAACCTGTGCAGTTCATATCAATCACAAAATACAGCAAAATGCAAATTCAATATTAATAAAAACAGAATTAATGATAGTACTACAAGAGTTCAGCTTCTCGAGCTTCTGCTTCTCTACACCAATGTACTATCCTAGCACCTACAAGCTGCCTATAATGAACAGTAAACTCATAAGAAAGATCACTAATTGGAGCCTTCCTTCTTATAAGTAACTTATCAACAAAAATCATAGAATATACCCAACAACTATTTGAATCATTCTGCTTGGGCATCTCAATAACATCCTTGATCAGAAATAAAGGACCACTGCTCCTTACACGAGGAGGATCGACCCTGTCCCAGTACCCGGCAGCATCAAGGACACGGGGAAGTAATATAAGAAGTGGCTGCAGCTCCCGGTCCCGCTTAAGGTAGAGCACTGGGTCAGATGGATCGTTCAATTCATGGAAAAGTGAGTCATATAACTAGGGGTGGGACGGTACGGTATACTGAAAAATTTTCGTCGTACCGTATACCGTACCGAACTTTACGGTATGAAAAAATTCATACCGTTACCGTACCGTAACTATCGGTATACCGAAGTTTCGGTATAACATAAATTGAATACCGTTATCATACCGTAATGACGGTATACCGTACCGTACTGAAATTTTACGGTATACCGTGATATACCGTAACAGTATACCGTACCGTACCGAATATTATTAATTAAAATAATATATAAATTTTAATAAAATTATTATTTAATTAAAAAAATGAGTTCCAAAACAACTTCTCACCAGCTATGTGGTTGGCAACCTTGTTCCGATTATCACCAAATTAATGGTTTAGGTAATAACACTAATTAGCTATACAAAGATGTATTTTATAGGTGACTCAATTCATTTGTATTTGATAACTAACCGATGTGGGATATCAAAATGGCTGCTTATTTATAAATGCTTTCATTTGTGTTTGTTTTATTCTTTATCAATGTGGGATACTTTATTATGTTGGATAATAACTTTAAAAAGTTACTCATTTTGTTGTTATTTTTTCTTCTATCCATATTTTTAAAAAAACTATTTATTATTATTATTTTTTAAAATTATTTTTATTATTATTTTCTTCTAACCCAATTGAACGAGGGAAATAAAGAATTAAAATTAGAAAAATATTAGTTCTGAACATTTATTGAAATAAATATATACGATAATACTATTATATATTAATAATATTATATTATTTAAAATAAAAATATTATTTATATATTCGGTACGGTATGTAGACGGTATACCCTATATTTTAGAATCTCATACCGTTACCGTACCATAGATTTTCGGTACGGTATCATACCGTACTGTTAATAACGGTATATCAAGATTTCAGTATTTTCAATATTTTTTCGATACGATATGTACGGTATATCGATATTTCGGTATTTTTTCCCACCCCTACATATAACTCAACATGCCAGCTATGGAGATCAATCCGTACAGTGACCCAGTGCTCGTAGATGTGGACAATCCCGATGACCTAAAATGCAAATCAACACAATTGAACTTAACATAAAAACTAATAGAACAATTTAATCTAAAGCCAGACACTTACATGTTTCTCCTTGGACCAACTCATAAAGCCAGACATTCCACCACTACCCTGGACAACTTTCACTAAATCTTCATGGGGCTTCCACCAAGCGTAATCATCATCAGCCTTCCCTCATTTTTTCTTTGGGACTTTTTCCCATTTTAGCAAGATACGGTCCTGCACATTATATACATAATAAAATGAAATGAAAATTAAAGAATTAAAAAAAATCAACATTTATTTCTTACAAAGAAAGAGGGGTCTAATATGATAGTACTGTCCGGGTCAACACCGTCCTCAAGGAAGCTGCTGTCAGCTCTGGCAATCACGTATCGTGACATTCTCATGAAGATCTGCAAAAGCTTATATCACACAATTAAAATTAATATAAAGCCGATAATAACAAATTCACAACTAATAGTTATGCACTTACATCTTCTGAAACATTCTCCTTCGGGTCATTCAGTGGCCGGAAATAGAGCTCCCTACTCATAACCAATCCCTGCTCAGGCACCCTCACTTGTTGTGTGAAATCATCCATGTAAGACATATATTCTTTCATCATCTTGGCATTATTGGGAGCACGAAAGGGGGTGGTGGGGCCCGCAGTGGAAGAGGTGGTGGGGCCAACAGTCTGGCCAAAAGTAGGCCAGAATAATAAGGGTACGGTGGGGCCCATCTCTAGCTCCGGCGAGGGCGGCAAAGAAGTGTATCTGCGAGGTCCCGTATGAAAATCTTCAACCTCTGAGTAACCCTGGAAGCCACCGGCTCCACAATATAATGACCCACACGATCAGCTATTGGCCCCATGAGTCTATCTGCAACTGGCTGAATAAGTCGCTGAGCCACCAGATCAATCATGGTATCTGCCAATGGCTTAATAAGCCGCTGTGCCACTGGATCAATGATGCAATTCGCTAATGGCTGTATAAATTGCTCCGCCAATGGTTGCACATCTCGTTGCGCCACTGGATCAATCATGCGATCTGCCACTGGAATAATCATGTGATCTGCTAGTGGCTGCACGAGCCGATCTGCCAGTGGTGGGAGAAGGTGATCTGCCAGTGGCTGCACGAGCTGATTAGCCAATGGCACTGCAAATCGCACCATGTCATGCATGGACATCTCGTGCCCCTCGTACCATGGAGACTGTCCAGTCTGGAAAGATAATATAAATATATAAGTAAAATATAATCAAATAAAAATTAAATAAATTTAAACACAAGTACCTCTAGAGGCTTTGTAGATGCGGAACGTCACAGGCGCTTCTTAGCCCGCCGCTGATGAAGATGCTCAGTATGCTGAAAAGAAGAACGAACGAGAATCTCAAAACCGCTCCCCATATCGAACACTGGCGATGGCTGGCAATGTGGTTGTGGCGATGGCTGCCGCGGAGGTGATGGCTGCTGATGTGGCGGTGACTGCTGCTGCTGTGGAACTCTCCTAGAAGACCTCGAGGTACTGGCAGAAGAATGCTGAGAGGCAGATGGTCGGGGCTTCAAGCCCCTATAAGGAACAAATATGCGCAGCATCGGCTTCTCAGCATTTTTCAGACTGAGCCAACTCTCAGAAGCAACCTCGTCGTCAGTCGGTTGCAGTGTAATACTGCAATCATGCTGAAAAGAGGCATAAATCAAATAAATATACAATATTAAATTAGATTATAATTATTGAAAATTGTAGACAATAATACCTCCTGTGTGAAAAAATTAGTGAAGTCAGCATCCCGAACATAACGAAGTCTCCACATCAAGCATCGAGGCATAGTCCCATCTGGCATACTGCGTATCGCACATAAGGCTGCTAGATCAGGGATCCCCTCGTACGCCCATGCTTGCGAAATAATGTAAATAATTAACAATTCTTGTATTGTCTTTTACAAATTAAAAATAAATTAAATTAGAAATAAAAATTACAAACAATTACCTCTAACACCCAAACAGGGTCGTATATATGGACCAAAGGCACCTTTGTTGTCTTTGAAGATGTGATAACGACAACCATCTGATGCAGCAAGACACTAAAGGACCATGAGCCCCGAGGGAATGCCCTCCACTCGTGAGGCTTCTCCACCAATGCATACACCCATTGGTCTATTTGTCGCTTCCCATCCAAGCAAAACAACATGCGGTAAAAATAGAATCTGAGCGATCTTCACGTAATCATCAAAAGAATCGCTCAGAACCAGGTCACTGTTCATAAAATCAATGTGCAATTGATCTACACTTGGCAAGTTTTGGTAGTGACAATACAAACACCCATCTGTCGGCAAATCACGCAATGTCGTAGGGTCAAAATCCGAATCACCGAACCGCAGCCCGGTCATCAAACAAAATTCCTCCGCACCGAATCGTATATTGGTTTCACCAACACGAAACCATAGCTTATCCTCAGCTCCCTCCACATCAATCTCGTGTGTGAGAAGAGCCCAAGTAGCTCGTATGGTTTTCTTCTTCCACCGGAAAAAGAGAAATGCACCAAAGGGACCTTCCCCAAATAACTCCAAAACATCATCTCCGAAGCTCGATAATCTGACCCTAATGTCCTCAAGAATGTCCCGGTCGTAGCAATTCATCGACCGCGGGACTGTCCCTTGCAAACGGGGTCTGATCCACTGCCAAATCTGCAATTAAATAAAATAAAATATTTAAATAAAAGGAGAATTCAAAGAATTCAAATCAGAATTTAAGAAAAAAAAAGTCGAGATCTCGCTATTAAGAATCCGAAATATACAAATCGGCAGAAATCGAGATCTCGTTCAAAATCGAGATCTTGATTTCGAACGAGATCTTGAGTTCTGCGACTGTTCATCTTACTCGCCTAGTCGCCCAGTTTTGCAAATTTAATCATAAAATCGACAATGAACGCATGAAATCGACCGAATTAAAGCATGTAATCAACTAAAATCAATGAATAATCAACTAAAAAACATATTTCAACACATATTAACCACTAAAACCACACTACAATGGAAGTTTAAAACTTATAAAAACAGGAAAAAAATCGTCGAAATGGGGGGAGAATGGTACCTGGTTTTGTTCCCCAAACACAGGTAGACGAAATATAGCTTTTTTTGGGGTTAGACGTGCAAAATCCGGTGGTTTGGAGCTTCAAGTCGGAGAAAATGGAGGAGGAACGGTGGTGGTGTGTTCGGCGGTAGAGCGAGAGAGAGAGGGGAAGTGGGGTAGGTGGTGGGGTAAATGTAGAATAAAGCCAAAGTTAATTAATGTTTATCAATTTCAAATGTTGAATTCTCTCTCCAATTATTGGAAAGTGGCTAAAAACCATACATTTTAAAACTTGTAGTTATGGGGCTTGAATAGACAAATAACCTGTGTTCGAGGTGAAAAATAAATTACTTGCACCCCAAATTTACATTATTATTAAAAGTAGAGATATCAATTTGGTACGAAATTTGCGGGTTGATCTTGTTAACTCGATCCAAAATGCAAATTAGAATTGAAATATTTTGATCCAAATTTTTTTTAGCCCGAATAGCTTGAGACCGAATAACTAACGAGTTGGTCTTATTAATTTGATTATTTTTACATTGATATATGTTTGTATTTAGTTTTTTTTTATAGATCATAGTAGAAACACGTAGTGGGCTGAGTCCTAATATTGTTAGCCCATTACAAAATGCAGAGGTAGCGCCGTTCATACTTTTCCAAAACCCTAACCCTAAAAATACGAACTGAATTCCGAGTCTTTTTCTTTCCACGTATATAAATTAGCTCATCCCGTAATGATTCTACATCGTTCCATTGCTCTAATCGCTCCCAAACAGGTTTTTTTTTTGTTCTAATTTATTTATGTAGATAGTTGAAGATGATGACAGTGGAGATGCGGCGGCGATGATGCTAATTTTTAAGGCTTGTTTCTCAAAACATTCGCAGTGGCCGCCTAAGTGCTTTCGCCTTCGCCAGGCTTGAGAGCTTATGCTGCTTTTTTCCTTCCTTGGATGTCTGAGCCGTCGTTTCTCTCTTTCTCTTATCTCTTCTTTATGTGGTTTTTGAATGCCTAAAATTGCAATCCATTGATTTATTTTGTGTAGATCAATGGGTCTATCGTTAGGCCACACTGAACCCCATGGCGTATGCTCTTATTCCTGGGCGTGTGTCTCTATCTTTAGCTCCGAATTCTTCCTTTGTCAGAGGATTTTCGGTGACAAGATAGATACATTTGATTTTGATTTTCCTAACCGCACTTTTTAGGTTCGTTGATGATTTGATTAGGTATGATGAAAAAAATCAGACGGATTCCCAATGAGATTTCAATCCGTGATATTTACCAGCTACTTCTGACTAATCTTCTCATCATCAGATACTGTTCAGATTTTCAAAATATTTCTGATATCACTATTCCTTGCACTACACCGCCGATGATGCATACTGATATTTGCTACTCTTGATGGGATTTCCATTTGATGATTCTTATCCACCAAGATCTCTGAGGCTTATAATTATTCATCTTTTCATTTCTCGTGCTGTTTTCTAATTTTGTTTTCCAACGAAATTTTGTTTCGCATCGTAACCTTTTATTGTTTGGTTTTCAATTGTTTTTTGTTTTGCAGGTTTTGGTGTTTTCATCTCTCGGGAGACGATATCTCTAATAGCTCGGTTAGGAATTTACTGATACGCACTTGTAATTTTTTAAGACTTCTTTTTTAAGTTTTTATGAAACCTTCACTCAATTTTTTTTTCCCAAATAATCTACTTATTAATCTGTATGAAATTTAGATTTGTGCTAGAAAAAATTTGATCTTGAAGTTTACGCTCTACATGTTTTATTCGGAATAGTTTCAATAAATTTAATAATGGCTTTATAATTACGACCTTAATTAGTAACCTTAACAACTTGAGGGAAAATTACTTATTTTAATTTAAAATTTTGAATTGTAGTTAATGTTATTCCAAGTTTTATTTTTCTATCTTTTCAATTTGATTATGAAATTTTTTGCTGATTTTTTAAATTATGATGAAATATTTAATAAATAAATGAAAATCTATATGAATGCTCTGGCTACTATGTGGAAGAAACTGCTGGATAAAATTAGTAGAAAGAAAAAATTTAGGATAAAATTTATTAAAACTTAATTTTTTGGTTAGTCTAAAAAAACTTAATTTATTGGAATAAATAATTAGTTTTTCAATAATTAAATTAGATCTTCGCTCCTTTTTCCAAATTTTTAGTTTAACAAATGAAGTTCGACTATTCATATCAAATTTGTTTGTAACAAATTATTTTCGTTTCTTTCTCGAATAATTCTTTGCGGAATGCGAAATCCTAATCTAATCAAAATTGTGATTTGTGGTGTTATGTGCTCCGTTGATTTGAACAAATAATCTCCTTATAATATATATATATATATATATTTTTTAAAGATTCTTATTAGGTTTATTCTGTAGTAATTGGATTAATATAAGGAATTATATAAAGGTGTGATAATTTGTGAGGATCATATTATTTTATTGTTATTTTTATCTATTATAGTTTTAATTCATTAATATTTAATTTGAATTCAAGTCGTTAAGAAAATATTTAATTTGTATCAACACGATAATTATACGAAATAGATAAGGATTCGATAAAATTTTGTCTCATGTTTGCACTGTAATGATTTGATTAGAACCAAATAAAATTTAAAATAAAGAAATCAACAATAATTTGATGTGATAAATGTTAATGTTCATTCTGTATGGATACGGGAGCCCGACAACTTAAGATCCGATTACAGCAAAGAATAGTAATAAACGAGATGTAGATATAAACGGAGTAGTAAATGAGATGCCAACGGTAGTAATAATGATGAATTATAATGAACGAAATACTACAACGTTTCAGATTATAGGACCGAGCTTCAACTTCCACAATGTCGAACTCGATGAACGAATGTATAAGCTTATCGTTTTCCTCTTCTTGACCGTTGGGCGGTTGGATAGGGGTGGCTTTGTGCGAGCTGCACTTCAGAGTGGAGGTCGCTCCTTTTTGTCGAGCTGTCTAGTCCGCTGGTTTTGATTGGACCGCTTTCTGCGAACTTATTTCTGCGTAGGGGTGTACACGGTCCGATTTGGCCGGTTTGAAGGTTGAAGTATGGACCAAACCAAATAAAACGGTTTAAAAGATTTTCAAACCAAATCGGCCAAATTAAATTTTCAAACCAAACCAAATAAAACGGTTTGGTTCGACCGCTTTAACGGTTTGGAACATGACTTTAACGAGTAAAGTCAAAATATTAAAAAAAAATTCTTTTTTTAGCAATAATTTATATGAGAAATTGAACAAGAACAAATAATTGTTTTCATCAGCAAAGTACATGACAATCATAATAGAAACAAACAATTTATGACATCAAAATATTATAGTTCATATCTCATTCTCAAACATAATAGTTCGTAAAAGGTCAAATTATTATAATGCGAAAATGGTGAAGCCGACTTACGCTTGAATGAAATTGTGAGATGGTAATATTGGAAAGTTTAGGGTTTATTTTATATTTTAATAAATAAATAAAAATGTAGGTGAATAATAAAAATTATATGATTTTGTACAGTATATGATTCAAACTTATTCCTATAAGATAATAAGGATAAAAGAGAGACGTTTACAAATAAATAAAAATATAAGAGAAAAGAATTATATGATATAGCACAATATAGTATTCAAACTTATTGCGAGAAGATAATAAGGATAAAAAAAATGTAAGAGAAAAAAATTATATGATTTTGCACTATATAAGATTCGAACTTGTACCTTTTAAAATAAAAAATATAACTTAGAACCACTACACTAAATATACTACATTAATATTTTTTGTACAATATATAATTTAAATATTTATTATAAACGGTCCGGTCCGGTTCAAACGGCCGGTTTCTCTACTCAAACCATGGGCCTAACCAAATAATGCGGTTTGAAATTTACGGTCCAGCCGACCAATTCATTCACTTGCCAAACCGGCCAAATCATTTCGGTTCGGCCGGTTGGACCGGTTTGGACCAAACCGTGTTCACCCCTATTTCTGCGTGCGAGCTATCTTTGACTTTGCCGGTATTGGGCCGACTTGCTCTTTGTCCAATTTGAGAGCGAGTGGCCCTCGTTTTATGCCTCTTTAATGTGCTTATTTTAATTATACCCCAACAATTAACAAAATAAAAATAATTAATATGATAATAATACTTAAATAAATAGCAAAAATTAAATTCAATAATTAATAAATATCCAATCGGGATTATCCTATTTGATCCAAATCCGACACAAAGTTGTCGTGTGTTGATCTAATAAAGATCCAAATTTAATAGACCTCAATTTAAATTCATTATTATACTACGAATTCGTATAAAAAATAAATATCCTTTATTTCATTTATATAATTGATCATAATCTAAGAATCATATATTCAGTTGCCGAGGTTGTGGCAAGGGGTTTAAAGATCTTCAAAACAAAGCAGCATCAAATATTTAGTTGTATTAATTTACTACTCCCTCTGTCCCTATGTATTGGGCATCTTTGTTTTTGCACACAGACCAATGCACTCTTTAAAAATGAATATAATATTGTTAATATGAAATTTGAGTGGTAATTAAAAGTGTACAAATGACCAAAAGGGCATCCAACTCAAAACTGAAAATTAAACTAAAAAACCTGGGAAATCAAATCTCCCACCGCCTTAATCTCTTCGTTTTCAAGCCTCAACGCCTCAGCTTCATATGCCAGCCACTCCCACTCCTTGGTGTATGGTCCGCTCAGAAGAATACGCCCATTTGGGCTTTCATCAAATGGCTTAGCGACGAGTCCGTTGGCCATCTCCGCCTCCAAGCCTCCGGCGACAACGAGTCTGTCGGCGCATGATTCAGAAGGGACAGATTCAGTAAATGAGTGAAGAGAGCAAGGACGGAAAGAGATCTCGGTCGAGGACACATCACCTGCGCGGCCGACTGGTTGCAGAGAAAGGGGATTCGTCATCTAGGGCTTCGACATTGCGGGCTGGGGCTTCGTCATCGCGGGCTTCGCCAAGAGTGAATCAACGGGTATCGAAGACGCACATGTGGGCTGTGGCTTCGTCATCGCGGTCAGAGGGGCGGCGGCAAAGAGAAGGACGACCGAAGTTGAGGGGAAGAGACAACGGCGGAGGAATCAGAGAGAGGGAGACAAATTAGGGTTCGGGAGGTAGGGAAATGAAACCCATCTCAATCTAATTTTGAGAGATGCAAACGGCGGGGGTAGGGGGGTAATTTTTCTTAGGGCAACAGGGGTAGTTTAGTATTTGTAGTTTTTTTTTTAAATTAACATAATTTAAAACATTAAAAAATTATTAAATATTTGCCAAAATTAGAAAGATGACCAATAGATTGGGACGGACGAAAACGGAAAGAGTGACCAATAGATTGGGACGGAGGGAGTATTAATTTAACTATGTAGTTTATTAATTAGTTCAATTATTATGAATAATAATATTTATATGTTGTTGTTTCCCAGTAATTTATTATTATTAAATATAAATATATTTGAGTCAAAACCTTAAATAGCCTATTTTACTATCTCAAAACCTATTCATATACAAAGAATGACCATATTTATCATATTACCCCATATTTTCTATTATATTAAGAAAAACAAAGGTGTTCGAAATTTAAAAAAAATATTACTCCCTCCGTCCCACCTCAATTGTCCCACTTTCCTTTTTCGTCTGTCCCACCTCAATTGTCTCATTAGTTAAAAAGACAACTTTTTCACACTTAACTTACTTTACACTCACACTCCTTGATTATTGTGCTCAAAGTCACCGGGACAATTCAGCTGGGACGGAGGGAGTATATAAACTGTAATTACAAACGTAAATAATAAAAGGTCCGTTTTGATCCTAAAAGGATGAAATAAATTTTATTTATTAAATATTTTATTAACCATAAATAATAATTCAAATTGCAATTATGAAATAAATATTATATTATATCAAAAATGCATAATGCAATATTTTATTTCATTAATCTCAATCATGTCATAAATACATAATCACAACATTAATTCAAATGTAAAATATTAGTATAAATCGTAAACATTTATTATTCAATATTTAATCTTTATATTTATAAATGTAAAGTTTAAACTCAAAAAAAATTGAATGTGTGAAAAGATATGAATGATTGGAAATTTCATAAATCTGCAAATAGTATGTCAATTATAGGGGCTTATGGGGTACTTCACATAATTTTGGCTATTAATTGAATGTATATGTAATAGGGGTGTGCACGGTCCGGTTTAGTCGGTTTAAGGGGCAAAGTACGGACCAAACCAACAAGTACGGTTTGAAATTTTCACAAACCAAACCAGCCAAATAATTATTTCAAACCAAACCGACCAAACCATATTAAGACGGTTTGGTTCGGCTGGTTTAAACGGTTGGAAGATTATTCAACTAATAATATTAAAAAAAATAAAATTTGTATATCAATTTTATTATTCGAAATTAATGAAAGAATGATACACAAAATAAAACTAATATAAATATGTCTCGCTTGTCATTAATTATAAATATGAGATAAGTAATAAATAAATAATATTATGGTTGCAAGAAACAATTAAATATAAGTTGATTTATAGGGTTACAATTCGAAAGAATATATGCATCGAGCATATATATCAATATAATTGATATTTTAGCTTTCTATCAAATAATATTTTATTATCATTATTATATTTGAAATTATATTATTTATACGGCCGGTCCGGCCAAAACGGTCGGTTTCATCCTTCAAACCGTCGGCCAAACTAAATTATCCGGTTTGAGATTTTTCAAACCAACCCGGCCAATCATTTTTTTCAAACCAGCCAAATTAATTTGGTTTGGCCGGTTCGGCCAGTTTCGGCCAAACTGTGCACACCCCTAATATGTAATAGGAGTATTGGCTATTTAGGGTTTTTAGATAGTGAAAGCGGTTATTTAGATATATTCTCATAATATATTTTATAATTATATAATTAATATATATTTAAAAAATAAGTGCTTTATATAGAAATTGGAGTTGCATTGATAGTTCATTAATTTATATTCCTAATATTTTATATGTGTAATTATTTCAAAATATGAAAAATGTTTTGTGTTTTTATGCACTCATTATTTTGTATAACTTTTTTCCATTAAACATGATTTTTATATCAATATTAACGCACAAATAATCGTAACATAAAACAATAAACTAATAATAATGTAATATAATTCACGGTCTGCTATATTAGTTGAGAGTGATGCCATTACAAACTTAAATCTTAACGTTAGGTCATTGAGTCAGCAATTCTCATTATCAATTATTTGTTTAAAATTTCATATTCAGTCCCTTCCGGTAGAATTGACCACTTATCAAATTAGACGTCCTAAGTCTTACCAAATTGCCTTATTTCAAAAAATAATACTCCCTCCGTCCCATTGAAGTAGTCTCACTTTCCTTTTTTGTTTGTCCCATTGAATAGTCATATTTTCCTAAAATGACAAACTTTTTCACATTCACCAATAAAATATTGATTCCACTACACTCACAACCTTTAATTCCCGTGCCGAAAAGAAATGGGACTACTTCACCGGGACGGAGGGAGTAATTTTTTTCATGCTCAACAATAAAATATTAATTCCACTTATAATCATATTCATTAATTTTCATGTCAAATAGAGGGAGCTATTTTAACGGGAGAGAAGGTAATATTTTTTATTTTCAAATAAGAAAAATGAAAAAAATTAGCCTTCGAAAGTAAAATTTCCCAGTGGTTGGTCTAATATGGATTGGGCCATATTTGGGCCAGCCTCTATAAACTGGACCTTTATTTATCCGCGGGCCTTGTCAGATACCGAAAATACCCCAAAGGGCAAGCAGATGTCGGAGGGTAACTTGGGAAGAGTATAAAAAAGTAGGACGGTGATATCAACCCTCCCGACTGCCTCACATCCATAAGCTGTACCCCCCCTCCCCATCTTTTCCCCAGACATCGCATATCCCCCTTCATCTCTCTCTCTCCCCCTCTCTATAAATCTCTCATACTGCTTATATATATATAACAAGATCATATAAAAGACTCCTCTTTTCGAATTCTTACCGCTCCTGTCCTAATTCATTCGTTTTATTCCCTCGCATCTCATCATCTCTTGAAGGACTGTATAAAAACCCTAGATCACACCTAGAAGGTCCGATCTCTGATTTATTTTATCATAATTTGACCTTAAGATGCGTTCCCTGCCTTTTCTTGATGTATTCGCGTGCTGTTCTTCTACTTTTTTCCCCCTTTTGATCGAGATTAAACGCCCTTTCGAATTACATGTGTTTTGCGATAACAGTGAGATGTCTTTTTCTTTTTTTCGTTTTATTTTGGGTTTTTACATTTCTCTGGAATTGGAATTTGAAAATAATGACAGATCAATTATTTTGTATGTGAATTCAGTATGATTCAAACTGTGCACATTGGATGGTGTATTTGACTTGAAAAATTGTTTCTTATTTTGAACCCTAGTGTTGTGGATTTTGGGTGAAGTTGGGGATAGAGCCGTGATTTGATGGCAGATCCTCAAGGTTTGGAAGGGAGCCAACCAGTTGATCTTTCCAAGCATCCGTCTGGAATTGTTCCAACTCTCCAGTAAGACCTTGAGTTTCCTTTGGCGTAATTGATTTTCTTGTAGTTGCTGTTGCATTATGTTCTCAGAGATCTTCACGTGACATTGAAAATATGTTATTTTGGTTATGAAAATGGGTATTATCGGGGAAGTCTGTTTTCATACCATTACCATCTAAATCGCAAAGCAGCGAATCTTATTGCAGCAGTCCTTTTTTTGTTTCACCTCAGTAAACTAGTTAGTTATATTTCGTAGAATGTGAAAAGCAACTTTCTGGCCAATATTTTTGCTAGTGACATGTAATGTGAAAACAGAATACAGTTTCAGACTGTACCAGTATTTTCCTAAACATTGAAGTTTGATAAACCTTAGCTCAAAACGATTAAAGAGTTCCAAATCTTGGTAAAAAAAGTAAACAGGTTGGTTCAGTACTTCTGTGCTCTACTAACACTCTAACAGGAACATTGTCTCCACGGTCAACTTGGACTGCAAATTGGATCTTAAAGCTATAGCCCTGCAGGCTCGTAATGCAGAATACAATCCCAAGGTATTCTATGTACTGTAATGTCTGCAATAATTTTTGTCGTCATTTTCATCCCTTTAAGTGACATTTGAAGTGTTGCGATTCCACACATCATAGTATGCATTTGATGTAACTTTATGAACATTGATAATTTATTCTGTAAGCTTGATAAGTTCACTCATTATCCCAATATAGTTCTGCAACCACTTCATTATGTGGATGGCTCTTGACTCAATTTTGCTGCTGGTATAGATACACTAATGTTGCCTTCTGCCTATGATGGACTAGTTTTATACAGTCTTACTTATCCTTTAGTTTTCCTGCTATATTTTCAACATAACTTCTGATTCGTATTGCCAATTTTTCAAACTGGGAAGGTTTTCTTTGTTTTTGCTCTTATGCACCACAAGTTTGGTTGTGTTATGAAACTTAAACTTTTCCAGCTACTTCTAAAAATAATGACTCGTTTGGATCATCTAACAATTTATTTTAGTTTAAGAATGTTTGCTTCTGCTAGGACTTCACCAAATTCTTTTCCTATATTTCAATTAAATTCTTATCTAACATGTCTTGTGGGCTCGTTTAGTTATCTCGTTAACTTTGTTTTTCTTTACTAATATATCTCCATGCACTCTAGTGTACTGTTGAGCCATATTGTTTTCTTCCAATTGCACTAAATTTTTCTGATTTCTGAACTTTATATATAGCTTTACCATTACTTGTAATTGATTTAGCAATTGCAAACTTGGAAATTGTTAATCTTTTATTGATTATTTTTTTTTTCCTGTGTCTTATTATTGTGTTATTTTACATTTGTAGTTGATACTTAATTTATGATGTTTCCAGCGTTTTGCTGCAGTGATTATGAGGATTCGAGAACCTAAAACGACAGCACTAATATTTGCTTCTGGAAAAATGGTAAGTGACAATTAAGTTCTTGAGATCTAGTACAACTTTTGGAATTTGTGGGTGGTGGAAGGTTTGTGACTTTGTGTTAAATGTTTTGTGGTGCTCCCTTATTGTCACTATTTGCATGTTTCTGTTTTTCCATTGTTGAAATTCCTCTTATGTGCATGTAGAGCGGCTTTCTTAAGCACCGCTTCCAGATGTTTATGTTTGCTAATTTCTTCTCAACTATTCAGGTGTGTACTGGAGCCAAGAGCGAACAACAATCCAAATTGGCTGCTCGTAAGGTATAGCACTACGGCAAATTTTGAAATCTCTAAAACTTGAACTGAGGAGTTTCGATAAAATAGCATTACAGGCATGTTGACCTTATAACAGAAGCTCAAGGCACCTTTTCAGCATGCGAAATTAGATGAGTTCTTTTAGTTTATGAAATCAAATGATCATGTAATAACATATGGAGATCCATGTTTCTCAAATTCAGATGTTTATTTTACCTATCTCTCACATCTAACTTGTCCTTCCTATTTTCTTCAGTATGCTAGAATCATTCAGAAGCTTGGATTTCCTGCAAAATTTAAGGTGCTTTTCTTGATTCTCTTAGGCATTTAATACTAGCATCATATCTTGCAGGTTCAACTTTCCTGAGTTCAGAATGGAGTTCTACCCTTCAATTTCTTATTTTTTCCTTCTTTTTCCTTGTAGGATTTCAAGATTCAGAACATAGTAGGCTCCTGCGACGTGAGATTTCCCATTCGACTTGAAGGGCTGGCCTATGCTCACGGTGCCTTTTCTAGTGTGAGTGCATCATGTGTCTGTGTTAATCATGTCAATTTGGTTAAGTGACATTTAGGTTTAATATGATTGAGTTCTTTGTTTTGTTATGTAAAAATAAGGTGATAGTTTGTATTATAGGGTACCAAACCAATTTTAACTTTTTTAATTTTGTTTAGATTTCATTTACTTTATTTGAAGCTGCAAATTTTAGTGTTCGGCATTTCAACAATAGATCGTTTATCCTTTTTCAAGTGTTACAAAAAGCCCTTCTCTGGGGGCCAATCCTTATGTTTCATTTCCATTTTCTGGAGACTATTTTTGCTTTTTTTTAAGTAATAGAACAATTCAAATATTAAGAAAAATTTATGAGTTCCTTTGCTTGTTCACTGGTACTATTTTTTCCCCTCTATTTCCAGTCAATTATATCATGAGAATTTCAGTTGAGGTATGGAAGATATAATATCTTATCTCAGTGTTTGTTTTCTCTTCAAGCTTTGAATTTGCTTATTGCATAATGTAACATTTATTCTTTATCTTCAACAGTTTATCCATGTTGATATTATAGATCCAATTTGATTTTTTATGCATTCTTGAAAGGGCTATAGATTGAGATATTTTTCTGCTTTGGGCACTTGAGGATAACTTTGATATTGATAAAAGATGATGTCGTAGAACCTTCAAAAACAAAATAGGAGTATTAAGTGGGATCTGAAAATCCAATTTTTCTTCAAGTGCTGGTCTTTTTCTTCAAATCAGACACCAAATTCTTGAAATGTTATGTTTAAAATACCTTCATGATGTTCACTGTATTTTATTTCCTGGGTTCAGTATGAGCCGGAACTATTCCCTGGATTAATATACCGGATGAAACAACCTAAGATAGTGCTGCTTATTTTTGTGTCTGGGAAGATTGTTCTTACTGGAGCTAAGGTAGTAATTTCTACCTTACCATCTTCTGGGTCTTCATCTTTTTTCTGCGCAGAATCTAGAGTTATGACTCTATACCATTTCTATTACAATGCTTCCAGGTTAGAGATGAGACCTATACTGCCTTTGAGAATATATACCCCGTTCTCACAGAATTTCGGAAAGTTCAGCAATGGTATGATGGCAATAGTGTAATATGCTCCATTTTTTTCTATACAGTTTGATAATTTCTGTTTTTTTCCCCTTGCATTAACCACCTTGATTAAGAAAAACATGCAAGTGAATGTTTTTCCTGATGGTTAAGATGGGATATTTCTGGGCAGTTAGTCCGCTTGGTATTGGAAGTTGTTCTGGGGCTTTCCCTTTTGGTGATAAGATTAGCATATGCTTCAAAAAGAAAAAAGATTAACATATGCTTCATTAAGGTATTATTATGTTAGGACGGTATGTGAACAAGCGTGCGATCATTTAGATGAAATTGTGGACAATTTTAGGTGTCTAGTTTCTGTTGCATGTTAATGTGATCTCACGCAAAATCTCAAAAAAAAGTCTCACACTCAGCAACATTCCCTTGTTTACGTGATAACTCTTATGCAGATTCTTCACAAACTTGAAAGTTGACTGTAAACGACGACGAGAGGAGCTCAAAGAGTACCCTGGATTGCCTTCACCTCTGCTGGTTTTGGTTTGAAATGTAAATATGTTTAGGGGATTAGACTGGCTGGTTGGGTAAAATACTGTTCCAGGTAGAAATGGAGGAGGCGAAGGGTTATTGGTTTTCCTCCCTACGTGTTTTGAACTGTCATTAAACTACTTCGCATTGAATGTGTATTCAGAGAGACACTAATAAAACTATTGTAGCATTCCTTTTTCTTTTTAAACAAACTGGCATATTTCTCTGCAGCAGCGCTTTTATCTTTCTTGCTTAAATTCTAGTTATAGGTTGATTAATGAAGATGTTGCCATTAACAAAAGGTGTAGATAAACACTCAACTAAAATGAGCTATTTCATGCTCTACTAATACATCAAACAGACCTTGTATCTACATGATCGGGCCTTCCACAAAATCTTTTCCAAGAACCATGGAACAAAAAAGGGATGCTGACTACCAAGAATCCCACCAAGTATCCCATCCCAAAGGGAACCACACTATACCCCTCATTTTCATTCTCATCCTCCTCTTCCGTCTCGCCTACGGTGGAGCTAACCGAGCAGTTAATCTTGAGTACATAGCCGCAGAGTTTGGGATTCCCCATGAAAGAAGCAGCTGAGAAGGTATCAAACTGGCCCCCAGTGGGAATCTCTCCCTGGAGGTCATTATCAGCCACGCTGAACGCCGACAAGAAGTGGAGACCCGTAAGCGACGGAGGGATCTCTCCAGACAGATCATTCCCCGACATATCCAACCTCTCTAGATTCACCAGCCCAGAAAGCTGCCCAGGAATGCTTCCATTGAAGGAGTTATTATTCAGGTCTAATAAGAGAAGCTGCTTCAGCTGCCCTATATCAGCTGGGATGTTGCCGCTCAAACTGTTGTACCCCACCTTCAATCCCCTCGGCAAGTTGAACAGCCTGTTGTACTGCTGGCTGTCGAACAAGAACGGCAATGCTAAGTAACTCAAATCCGAGCTCGAGTTGTCGGCGATCAGAGCCGGCAGCTGCCCCAGCTCACGAGGCAGGCCGCCGGTGAGGGAGTTCTTTGTCAGATTTAGAATGTACAAACTGGGCAAACTCCCTAACCATGTTGGGATAGTGCCGGAGATTCTGTTGTAAGAGAGGTTCAGCACTTTTAGTTTCCTAAGTTTGGATATCCATGTCGGGATTTCGCCTGTGAGGTTGCATCCGCCCAGAGTGAATATCTGCAGATTCTGGAAGCCGTTCAGATGCAAGAGGTCGTCGTCGTCCGGCATCGGTTCATCGTTGAAGCACCTCGACATGAACAGCACCGCGAGATTATCGCAGTGCCTCAGGATTTTCAGAGACCCGACAACGTCGGACAGGTAGTTGTCGGAGACGGAGAAGTGGGAGAGGCTCTTCATCGAAGCCATGCAGGGCGGGATTTCGCCGACCAGCCGGTTGTACGCCAGCCGCAGCGCTGTCAACGACCTGCACAGGCATAGGCTCGATGGGATTTCTCCCACGAAACTGTTGTTTCCCAAATCGACGGTTTCGAGTTGTTGGAGCTCGGAGAAATCAATAACCGAAATCTCTCCTCCGAGATGGTTGTTCCGGAGGAGCAGAGTCTTGAGACCGGTGCAATCGGAGAAAGAAGTGGGTAGATTACCGGTTAGATTGTTGGTGTGAAGCTGGAGCTGCTGCAAATTGGAAAGCCTCCCGATATCAGAGGGGATCTCACCGCTCAATTCATTGACGTGGAGCTCCAAGATTGTGAGATTGGTGAGAAGAGAAACGCTGTTGTTGATGGGGCCTGAGAGCTGGTTGCTGGGCAGAGAGATCTCCTTCAACGTCACCACACTGTAGAGATCGTAGGGCAGCCAACCGGAGAGAGAATTGAAGCCTGCTCTAAACACTTGCAGATTTGAACATCTCCCAAACCCATTCAGTATTTGACCTCCGAATTGATTCTGAGAGAAATCGAGAATTCTAACAAGCGGCGACTGCATACAAATAAAATTGGGAAGAGGGCCGGTGAAATAGTTGCTGCTGACATTGAAGCTGATCAAGGCGGATGCTCCGTGAAGAAACAGAGAATCGATGGAGCCATTGAAGAGATTGCTGGAAAGATCTAGGGTGTTGATGGAAGCGGGCAGAGGGGGGAGAGGGCCGGAGAAGTGATTGTGGGAGAGATTAAGGTAAGAAAGGGAGGTGAGGTTGGTTAGAAAGGGGGTGATGGTGCCGGAGAGGGCTCTGGAGGGTAAGGAGAGGCGGGTGACCCGTGCGGCGGTGCAGGCTACACCTTCCCATCGGCAGCAGTCGGGGGTTGACCAGTTGAGCGGAGGGGAAGAGGCGACGCCGCGGGAGAAAGAGAGGAGGAAATCACAGTCGAGTTGGGTGGAGGCGGCGACCAGGAAACGGAAAAGGAGGAAGCAGAGGGTGAAAGGTAGGCGCATCGCATTCGCATTGATTAAGATCGTAAACAAATTTCTGGAAGTGTTACAGAAGAAGAAGAAGAAGAAAAGTTGGTGGGGATTGGCGTAGTTGTAGATGTTAGACCATTTTCTGCTTGCCCATTACTTTAATGAGACTGGATTTTTGCTTAAGACATGGAAGTTTGACTTGGCATGTGAACATGAAAATGAAATAGCAGATCCTGGCCCATAAGATATGATTTCTTTGGATTTTTATCTGAAATCAGCTCATCTTCTTCTTCTTCCAATTCATATCGTTTTCACGTCCACTCATATTCTTGAAACTTAATCTTTGAATTCCTGCCACTGCTACAACGAGGGGACTACAAAAAGTTGTATCAACTATGTTATGAATTTGCCTTCACGGTAGTCTTCCATTGAGTTTGTAGAAAAAGAGAGTGTGATTTGAGGGGGGAGAGAGAGAGAGAGAGAGTGTAGTAAATGTGGAGTGATAAGATTGAGAATAGTTTCTTTTACATGCCCATTCCAGAAGCCAACACAACACCGGGTTTTAATAATGAAAAACGACTTTAAAAAGGCCGAAGTAAGTCAAAAGGTGTTGTAATTTAATAATGTAAGAAATTAATTACACTCTGTTGTCTCCTTCTCCACAAATCACTCTTTTTTTCCTTGTACAAACCCAGCGAATATTAAGTAAAGACTTCAATGAAGGCAAGGACCGCAAGTTCATAACTAACATTCTCCTTTGAACAACTAATTCTTTAATTTAAGACTTGTTTCATTCCCTTCAAAATTTAATTTTTAGGGATTCTGTCATCATATTAAATTAAGCGTGAATGGACGAATTTGGCTATAATTATTAAAAACGAATAAAATAGATTAAAGCTTTGATGATAGTGCAACAAGTTGGCCTTTCCTGTTTGTATTGGCCATTAAAGGCAGCCACCAAGGGAAAGGGAATATATTCGAATATTTGTCATTTTTCAAATTCATGTACAGATCGAAAACCGCCGTCAACTCTCTCTCTCTCTCTCTCTCTCTCTCTCTCTCTCTACACCAGTCTGGTTATCTTGTAGCGCAAGATTAATTTAAACCCTAAAAGGAAAAAAAAAAAGTAAAAGAATTTCCACGTGTCATTGTCACGTTCATTAGGTTATTTTCATTAAATAGAGATGGACGAATCACATCTGCCGCATTTACAAAATTTGCTCCTTTTTTAAATTTTATTTTCTATCAAAATCAAGTTGCTTCCAAGTTTCAACACACGCAGTGAGGGTGAGAGTGCGGGTTTTTTTTTTGCTTCTTCCGTCGAGATCGAATCCCTCGATTTACCACCAACTGAGCGCCTCTGGATATGGAGATCAACGCGGCGGCGCCTGTGCGCCCGAAGACCAAGATCGTCTGCACGCTCGGCCCGGCGTCTCGCTCGGTGCCCATGGCGGAGAAGCTGCTGCGTGCCGGGATGAACGTAGCTCGATTTAATTTCTCGCATGGATCGCATGAGTACCATCAGGAGACGCTTGATAATCTCCGCAAGGCCATGGAGAACACTGGCATCCTCTGCGCCGTCATGCTCGATACCAAGGTCTCTATTCCCTTTCCCCAATCACTCGCAGTCTGCATCTATCTGCGTGTTACTAGCGGTTTCTTTTATTGTATTTTGTGATTTTTTTTCAATGTTCCTCTGTGATATATTTTTTTTTGTGTGCTTTCGTCTCTTACTTGTTTAATTGTAAAATAATGAGTTCCTCTAATTGGACTTCAATTCGAAGTTAAATTTGTTTATCGTGGATAGTTTGCTAGCAATTGAGGATTGGATGAGATCTCGATCGCTGCCTAATTAAGGTGTTAAACTAAAAACTCTGACCTGTTTTGCCTTCGAAATGGTTTTGAAAACATTACTAGCATATTTTATTTGTGGAGTTAATCGGTAATGATTTCTCCAGAGCTAAGTGGAATTGAAGGTTTAAACTCATGTTCTAATTCCAAATGATTAGAACTTTGTGTTTCCTCCTGCATTCTCATACTATGGAGGAAAATCAGACTATTCCGTGTTTTTACCTTTTTAATTTCAAAATCTTGCATTCCTTTCAATGGACTTGAATTCTGAGTTAAATTGTTTATCTTGGACTTTACTTAAAATTGCGGATTGGATGAGATCTCAATGGCTCCAACATGCTGAGCTAAGCATTAGAACCGTAAATATCGTTAAATACTAACTTAGTAACATGCCTCTGCCTCTTAGGCCTAATATACAAAGTTATACTGAAGCTTACGAAACAATTTGGCAAACATTACCAGCATATCATCTTAATGGTATCTGGGAAGCTATTTTATTATCATTCACCTTTCTTTTAAGTAAATTATTAATCCCCTGGTTGCATCCCAAATGATTAGTATCTCAAACATTGTTTTTCCTACATGCATGAAGTAAATCAGGCTGTCAGCCTTGTTTTAGGCAGCCTTTAATTCATTTTTCATACATGCAGGGTCCAGAAATTCGAACAGGGTTCTTGAAAGATGGAAAGCCTGTTCAGCTGAAACAGGGTCAAGAGATTACAATTTCTACCGACTACAGCATCAAGGGAGATGATAAGATGATTTGCATGAGCTACAAAAAGTTGGCTGAAGATGTGAATCCAGGGAGTGTTATACTCTGTGCTGATGGCACAATCTCTTTCACTGTTTTGTCTTGTGACAAAGAAAAAGGTTTGGTTCAATGCCGCTGTGAGAACACTGCTATGCTTGGTGAGAGAAAGAATGTCAATCTTCCTGGCGTCATTGTGGACCTCCCAACCTTGACAGAGAAAGACAAGGAAGATATATTAAAATGGGGGGTTCCTAATAAAATCGACATGATTGCTCTTTCTTTTGTTCGAAAAGGTTCCGACTTGGTGGATGTTCGTAAGATACTGGGTGAACATGCCAAAAGCATCCTTCTCATGTCTAAGGTATGTAACAATTTTTCAGCGCCAACTTAATTTATATACTTGAAATGATAGCCTGCTACTGAGAAAAGCATGAGTTGCTCCATCGGGTATGTTTTCTCGTTAAATAAACACCTCGAAAAGTGAAAATCTCGGTTTAAATCTTACTATTTCAAGATTTTGTGGAGTTTTGTACTTGAGGAGATTTGAACGTCAGAAACTGATCTGTAGGTCGATCATTATCTTTCTTTTGTGCTCGTGTGATATTCATGCTGTTCATATTTCTTCCTGATACAGATTATGATGTTCTCTTTGGGTTTCTCCGACACAAGTCACACAACCCACAATTAATAACTTTTCCGTTATTTTGGGTGTTTTGTATTAGGTTGAAAATCAAGAAGGGGTAGCAAACTTCGATGAGATTCTTGCCAATTCGGATGCATTTATGGTGGCAAGAGGTGATCTGGGAATGGAAATTCCTATTGAGAAGATCTTTTTGGCTCAGAAAGTTATGATTTACAAGTGCAACATCCAAGGGAAGCCTGTGGTCACAGCTACACAGATGTTGGAGTCCATGATCAAGTCCCCAAGGCCCACTCGGGCAGAAGCCACTGATGTTGCCAATGCTGTTCTCGATGGAACGGATTGTGTGATGCTCAGTGGTGAAACAGCCGCAGGAGCTTATCCAGAACTCGCAGTTTCTACCATGTCTAAGATTTGCTTGGAAGCTGAAAGCACGATTGACTACGCTGATGTATTCAAGCGCATAATGGCAAATGCACCTGTCCCCATGAGCCCATTGGAGAGTCTTGCATCTTCAGCAGTTCGGACAGCTAACTCAGCAAAAGCCGCTCTTATTCTGGTCCTAACTAGAGGAGGAAGTACTGCTAAGCTGGTTGCTAAATACAGGCCGGGCATGCCCATATTATCTGTGGTGGTACCTGAAATAAAGACTGATTCATTCGACTGGTCTTGCAGTGATGAATCTCCGGCGAGGCACAGCCTCATATTCAGGGGTTTGGTTCCCATTTTGTGTGCAGGATCTGCAAGGGCTTCTCATGAGGAATCTACGGAAGAGGCGCTGGAATTCGCTCTCCAGCATGCTAAAACCAAAGGACTCTGCAAGGTCGGAGATGCTGTTGTCGCTCTTCACCGGATCGGAACCGCCTCTATCATCAAGATTGTCACTGTGAAGTGACCATGACGACATGGTATGGATTATAATTTACTGGTGGACAAACATCTAAGTTTTCTCTCACGTGTTTTCTATTTTTCCTTGCTTTTTATGTTGTTCACCACAATTGCCAGGGTATTACACTTTGCAACCCTGAAAATAAATGTATTTGACACATTGCACTCTCGAAACTCAGACATGGAATTTTCTTCCCCCATATTTGCAGCATTGTTATTGCAGATAACGAAATGATACAATGAGAGTGTGTAATGAAAAAACAATACTAGTAGTAGTACATATACAGAAATACGAATTTTCTTCCTTTAATCTGTGACAAGGTAGAAGGGCCTCCTCTCTCAAGGCACACAACCCCACTTGTATGATATATACAAAAAAACGCCATGCTAGTTGTCGTCTGCAGGCGGCGGCGCATCCAACGCCAAGGATGATGGCTCCCCAGCATTATTAGGTTGGGGAGTGGGAGGTGAGAAGAGAGCGCTGAAAGGCCATAGCAGGGGGAGTGAGAACCTTCTCCCATTCTCTCCATTCCCAGAACTGGGGCTGCTGATGTTTCTAGAAGCCTCGGAGACGAGCTTAGAGTCGTCGGCGGGGAGCTGATACCTGCAGACAGGGCAAGAGCTGTGCAGCTCGAGCCACGGCACAATGCAGGAGCTGTGGAACTTGTGTTTACAGGGCATCTCCTTAACTTGAGCCCCTACATCGTACTCATCCAGACAAACTGCACACTGCAATTGCATTCCCTCCTCAATCTTGACAGTCTCCAGAGCCTCCACCGCCTCTTTCCGGGCCGGCGGAGTCCCGTATCTGCTGGGATCATTCTCTGTCAAATGCTGCATCAACAAGTCCAGGCCAGGGCCGATGAAATAGTCTCCCAGCGCGCCGAGGGGCCCGCGGTCGCCCTGCACGATGATGGTTTGGTTGAAGGGATTGATCAAGATCATGCGCTGCCCCTCCCTATCCCTATCCCTGTCGCTTTCTCTCTCTTCTTGATGATTATTATCAGCCTCCAGGAGCATGCCAGCTCGGATGCCTTGGAGGACCTGGAGAATGGCGGCTGAGTTCCTCCTCCTCCTCATGATGAGTTCTTGTTCTTGCTCAGCATCATTATTAGGGTTGGGGTTGGGAGCGTGATCCTCATCCCTGTGGCGGATGGGGTTAGCCATCATGCCGAGGAGGATGGGAGCCCAGAGGGAGAGGGCGCGATCAGAATCTGGGCTTCCAACACCAAGATCAAGAGGGGTATTATTATTATCATCATTTGCTGCAGCAGGGGCGGGTGCCATTTCTTCCACGAAGCCGCTCTCACAAATTGGACATTTCATGCTCCCAATCTCCATTATGGGATTCACACTCTGCGAGCACATGTGGCACCAATATCGCGACGCCCCAGCTTCCTCCATTTTTCTCTCTACGCAAATCCACGGAATTTAATTAATAATAGCATGCCACGTATTTGCAAATAGAAGAAAATAATAATAAGGCAGGTGAGAGATTTTCAAAATCATTCAGCGTATCTTTCGACACAAGTATATATCTGGAAGGCTGATGAAGAAGGTTAAAATACAAATAATTTATTTAAAAGAAACATCATCATTATGATTTTCACCTGGGTGGGTATGGGAGCGAGGTTGGAATGTTTCTGGAAAAGAGTTGGCGGACAAGTCACTGACGAAGGCAGCCAGAGACAGTCGCAATCTTTTCCAAATCTTCTTTGTGTTTCGAATGGATGAGACAGTGATTAAATATTCTTTAATTCCATTCCCCCTTTAAGAACTGCAACAAAGGGAAGGCTCAAACTATTTCTCACCTCCCAAATCACCACCAAACGTTTTTCTATTAACCAACTCCATTTACTGGTTTTCCCATAATCACCGCTTATGCCCATTTCTATTTTTAAACCATCATTCATATTCATTGAGTGGAGACCATCATTTCATTTCATTTCATTTTACATATTGATCATTTAATTTAAAATAATAAATATATTTACTTTTTAAACTCTTCCTATCATTGATCATTATAAAGCGCTTTAACCATTGATTTGGGGACTAAGGGTCCTTCTTCTAATAATATATATAGGTGTCTAATCATTTGTTGAATGTGAGAAAAGAATTATACATCCATCTTAGTATATTGAAGAAAGTTTTGAGCTTTCTATTAGAGGGAACATAGACATAGTCCTTTCTTCACAACAAGTATTTTTCTAATATTTTTTAGCTGCAAAAAGAATACACGAGTGACTGTACAAAAATCTTGCTTTCCCACTATTTACCAGACTAAGAATGAGAAAAATTAATCCACCAACTAAAAAAGAATACTTCAAACCACCAGGGACCTTCGCAGATCTATCTCATCCTGCTTTAAAAAAAAAAAAAAAAAAAAAGAGCAAGATTTTCACTATTTTGTGAGATATACCATGTACTCATCAACAAAATCGGGGTAAGTAGCAAAAACATGCCTCTTTAGAATGCAAAGGTCTCCCAATGGATGGATTCGTATATGCAGTTTCTGCAGTTGATACGGAGTTGCCAGCAGAATCGCCATGATTTTGACCACCCTGGCATAAAAAAGAAAGCAACCAAGCAGATATCAGAGCCACCAGTATGCAAAAAACATCAACCCCAGCACATACCCCACCAAACTTCAGTTTTGGAGATATTACTCTAGGGTGTGGTCATGGTAAAGGCAACGGAAAGGATTCAAACATTGTGGGGAAAGGCAGTAGCACATATCAAGTCATCAGTGGAACTCTTTTTTTTTTTTTTTTCCCCCAGATATGGAAGATATTGTCATAAAGCAAACATGTCTACATGTTAATTTATGGAAAAGTTCTAACAATTATACATTTAGTTGCAATCAATCAATTATGATGATTAGTGCCTTTGTAAGTCATTCGTATGACAGGCCATATTGACTTCAAAGGAAGAAGAAGAAGAAAAGAGAAATAACATTTCCATCACATCTGATCAAGATCCTAAGTTTGTATTAAATTTCCGGAAATCCTTCTGGAAAAGTTGGGGAAAGTCTACAAAAAGCAGCAGCTCCTATCATCCGCAAATAGATAGACAATAGAAATAAATCACTCAAAGCATTGAAAACCTATTGTGATGAGTAGCCGGGGATAATCCAAAATAGTGGGAGTTTGCCATTTTATCCCTATTCGAATAACTGGAGGCTGGAGCACAGGCAAAAATCCACTGGGGATAGTGTGTGGTAAGCAACCTATCTCATTTATTTGATTAGGGAGCTATACCGTGTTTTGGGAAAAGATAACACAAAAGGAAATATGGCTGAGGCAATGAAAGAACTTCATGAATTCAAGTTAAAACTGAGGTGACATGCAAAATACAAGAAGCATGGCAATAGAAATAAATGTGGTGAGAGTTGCAAGGAGATACACCAGTGGTTCATATGCTCAAGGAAAGACATCTTGTGGGCACAATTACAAGTCGAAAGTCAAACCAAAATCTCCATCCTTATCCAGAATTTCGCTTACCAATTTTTATGCGCTTAAAATCATATTTCACACATAGATAGACAAAAAAGCAAATAGAAAATAAGCTTGAATTATAGAACTTAATTATTCAAGATCATCCTATAAACATTTCCTCAGCCTGAGGGTAATGGAAACATATTTACAAATATTAGATCCTGACCACAGCCAATGAGTTGCAACTGATTATATGTTTTTTTGTGTATGTGACAACAAATAAAACATCCTCATATGGAAGATTTTCATGATTTTGCCAAACAATGAATATAACTATTATCCTAATATAAATTGAAGACTGCATTTCCAACTATTTCAGGTAATGTAGACTCAGTGCATTTTCATTGCATGTGTACATGATTATGAAAAAGAGAATCTAAGTGTGCAATGCTGAAGATATAGTGATAAGAAATTACCTCAATTAGCAAGCCAACATCTCTGTTGCCTTCAAAAAGAGATGAGTCGTATGAAGGATCGTACATGGAATCTCCAATTACATCATCAGATCCAGAGGAACGCCTGACAATAGGAGTTGTAGGACTGAGAAAACTATTTCTGAGATCAATATCTGTATCTCGAGGAACAGCGCTGTCCATGTAAGAAGCACCTAGTCTGTACATTTGCATCCATAATAGTGAAGACGACAGTCTCACTGAAAATCCAATAATTTGCATTGCGAGTGTGAGCTTCACTGATAAACTAACAAAGGTCCCATAAATCTCAGATGGAATCAGCCTGCAAGCACAAGATGGAGACTTATAACAGATTGAAGACAATGATCATAAACAGACTACAACACAAAAAGAGATATCTCAACTCTCAAGTGTAACCACTCCTTCCATGGGAATGGGAAGCATGCGCCATCTGCCAAATTACACATCCCCCCCCCCCCCCCTTCTTCTTTGATTAACTACCTTATTCTTAAATCTTGTTTGTGAGATTAAGAATAAGAAAGGGAAAAAAAACCTCACCCACAAAGCATATCAAAAACTATGTTCCAGGTTATAATTGATATAATTAATTGCTCATAAAAAAGGCAAAATAATAATAATAATAATAATAATATCAAAACCATTATTGGAACCAGCACTCACATCTTCACACCAGATATTTCCTAATCACAGAAGTTTCTAACAGCCCACCACTAGTTCATTACTAACCATTTCTGCAATCACAGATACCTAGCTTGTGATAATATCAAGAAAGTTGCAATTATTACAGAGACATAATATCTAAGAGTCAAGCCATTATAATTAATCCAAAACATTTATCGAAACACCCTTTGAATATTCTCTCAGTCCCTAAATATTTTTCCTATAGGCAAATCATGTACAATAAGGTAAAAGTCTTAACACTATAACTCCATAAGCAAGCCTTTGAAACTCCCATACGAGCAAACTCCAATCTCTTAGTAAATATGATACAAAGACAGAACGATCAAGAATCAAAGAAATACACGGGTTGCTCATAAATAAGGAAATATCCAACAAAAGCATTTATTTGTTAGATAATAAACCCAGCCCTAATGCACCCCGACCGCAATTTTCTTTCGTATTATATGGTGTATGAATGGGTATTGAAGTTGAAAAAAGGGATCGAAATAGTGAAAGAAAGTAGAAGGATACCAGATATGTTGGGAAAAGAGAAAGAACCAGGAGAGATCGAGCAGAATGGAGGAGAAGAGAAGGACGGCGTAAGTCCTGGCAAGGTTCTGGCTGCTGCTCTCAATGGCGACGAGGGCGAAGAGGGAAATCCCCAAATTGACGAGCAATACGCCATTGAAGAGCGCCCCAAGCGATCCGATTAAGGCGCAAGCAATTTGAGCGTAGATCAGTCTGACGGCCAGGCGCTGAATGTTGTCATACTCCCGAATCCACCCCTCAATCTCTGTCCACCTCAATCCGCATCCACGACAGCGCATTATACCCACTCAACTCAAAGCAGCGCAGCGCGACTCTGCCATCGAACCCCACTCACTCGCATCTGATGTGAGGTGATGCCAGTATTCTTCAATTCAATTCAACCAATAGAGGGCTTTCCTTCTCCTCCCTCTCCTTCCCCAATCGAATCAAACAATGATTTTGATCATGGATATGGATTTTGTCCAACTAACTAAACACGCGAAAACAACAAAATTAGCACGAGATTTGTGATATATATGGAGATTTCAACCAGTTTTTTGGATTTTTCCAATTAATATGTAACTGCACTACAGTTTTTCCACCAGAATACTGTTGCCAATTCATTCAAATTTAACTCTCAAACCTAACCTTTTTTTTTTTTTTTTTCCATTTGTTTTATTCAAATTGAACTCAAACCTAACTTATACTTTAGTTTCACGGATTAAGGGTGATTGGCAATTTTTTATAAAATTGGAGTCCCAAAGACTTTACCTTTAATTATAGATGTTAATTTAACTCAAAATTTGTGGGTTAATCCAATCGAAATGAGTCAAAATACAGATTAAGGTTAAATATTTTGGTTCGAAAAAAATTTCGTTCGAATAGTGCGACGCACAATAGGGCCGAGTACAAAAACTACCAGGTTGGCCGGAAATAACCTGACTAGTCTTTTATCATAATTACTAGTATTTCTCCCGTGCGTTGCACAAAATTATTAAATTTGCGTATTAAAAATAAATAATAAATACATGAAGCATGTAATTTTAATAAATTAATGTAAGTCACATATATTAAATTAAATAAAATAGTTTAAAAGTTAACCATTGGAGTTATTTTACTAATTTAAATCAAAATTATATAATAACATGGCTATAATTTTATACATAAATTTCTATATTGTATACATAATTATATTGGTGAGTTGTTCATTGTTCGTTGTACTAATTTCCTATTTTAATTATAAAAAAATATTTAATTTGCACCGGAAATAAAATTAATATATAAATTATAAAATCATAGTATAACTTATCTACATAAATAATAAATTTAATAATTTTATATTAATGTATCTTATTAATATATTAATATTATCAAATATTATTATCTTATGATGTCTGAGAATTTTAATTTTACAATAATTTTGCTAGTAGTCATCATTCAAATTTTCATGTTATTAAATAAATTTTGTTATAGTCTAATTATCGAAACTATAAAATTACCAAATTATAAACTGTTGAGAAAAAATAAAATATTTTGCTGCTAATTAATGAAGATAGATGTTTATTATTATAGAATATATAAATTGAAAATAAGATTGTCTATCTTTATAGGAAAAAATAAATTACTATGTCACGCCCCGATTTGAAAACAAGGCTTAAATAAGATAATTGAGGCACATCGAGAACGAGACTTGCACTTGGGGTATCAATAATCAAGAATAGTTCAAGCAAATAAGAGAGAATCAACACACTTATCCCAAGTTAAGCAAAAGATATAAGAGGGGTGCCTCCTCAAGAAGGGATCGTAGCTTCTTGAGTAAATCCAATATCAGAGTATTTATGATGTCATCAAAAGGCTAACAAAAGATAAAGAGTTTCAGCAGCGGAAAGTTATCAATGAAGTATGTATATGAAGATACATACTTCAGTATCTAACTTATTACAAAAAGAATCTTCAGCTCCACTTCGACTGCTGCCTCGTACTCTGGCTCCAAAAGCTTCTTTTAACCTGCGCATTTTAGAAATAATGCGAGGGGCTAAGTACAAATTGTACTTAGTGAACACATGCCCGAAAACATACATACATATAAGTTTGTCATGCCTTTTTAATCGGGTCGCACATGGGGTTTTAAGTTTGAAATCCTCCCATTGCACCAAAACATTTCATGAATGAGCTAGCTCTTTTACACAGTTAACTATCTGCAAAATCATGTGACTGGGAGGTGGCCTCCTACCACAGTCACGATGCTAGTTCGAGTAGGGCGCGACCCCTAACAAGTTAGCATCACAGTGCACTAACCCGTAGTAGCTTTCATACTGTCCGGGCA